>APFE030573829.1:22104-47234 GCA_000404065.3 Pinus taeda | reverse complement strand
CCAATTGACTAATGAAAAGATTTTGGCAGTCTAAAAGTTCCTCGATGGGGAGAATTGATCCAGGTGGATCTTCAAATACAATAGCATGGAAAAACTCAAAAATAAAAGTGATTAAAATGAAGTCAACTGAGGATCAGATCGTAGATCTCATGTTCCTAATTCCAAAGGCGCAAATGGTACTCCAATCTGAGTTTAGATGACAAAGTTATCGCACAAAGAAGGATTCTTCGATACTTAAAAAAATGAGGATTTCCTTTGAAAATGGGTCTTAAGCCATTAAGGCCAAATTGCAATCGGAGGTTGCATAAGCGGTAAACTTAGACAAAGGGAAAGTGGAACCCCTGATCGCCGATCTATGATTAGATCAGATTGACGAATCAGAGGCAACCATATCGGAGGTCTTACACATGTATATCGGCAGTGGCAAGTTGCGATCGACGATTAATTGGGTAAACGATCATTATTAGAGCGATATATGAGGGAATACCAATGCGACCGGCCGATGCCGATATCGGCGATCGGCGGTTGGTCGTTCTCGATAACCAGGATAGTGACACCCCCGATAGGCCGATTTGTGACCCCAGGTCGAACCGAATGTGGAAAATACGCCTGATTTTATGATTTTTGAAGCCTAGGTATATGGGTTCTGGACAGATTTCCAGTGTTTTTTGGGATTTTTGAAATCTTATCGCTTCAATGGTGGAAGGCCATTTAAGGAAGTGATTGCACCTGCCAATCATTCCATGATACCAACCTCCATAATGAAATAGAGAAACTCCGATTTAAATGGGATTCTATCCAAAGAACCCATTGTAAAACACAGTCAATGGAAAGAGCACAAGGAGGAGGAATTTATGGTTGTAGCACACTATTTTGCAGGAGGCTAAGAGCACATATTGGTCTGTTGTAGGTAGTTTACATGACTCCAACACCTCTCATTACTGCGGGACACTTTGGTGTTGTTTACCTCTCCATCTCAGGCATCCATTTCACAGGCCATCTTGAAGATTGGAGGAATAAGCCTCTTTGTGGATAGTTTGATGAATGTAATTATGTTCTTTCATGCCATTTAATAAGAAAGGCCTCCCCATTGTTGAGCTGGGCTCAAAGATGTAGTCCGAATTGGACGAACTCCGTTATCAAGCCTTGGTGTCTTCTTTTGTGCCTTTTATGTGTTTACTTCTTCTTATGTTCACATTTTTGTGCTAAGCGACAATTTTACATGTAATTCTTTTCTATACACCTATAAGTGAAAACATCCTGGATCACATAGATTTCAATCTTCTCCTTGGACGTGACTATGTTTATGTCATGAGAGCTCTTATTTCTTTTCTTTTCCGTGCGGTTTTTTTTCCACATGAAGGGAGAATAGTGACCATTGATCATTTGTCATTCATTGGTCATTAGGTGCCTCCTTTGAAACCATCGTCCCCTATTGGTTCTTGTTTGAAAGAAATACCCTGCCATCCGTAGCTCAATTATGTGGCCACCTGTTCGATCTCCACATCTATTGATGATCATGTAGATGGTATCGTACATTTTGTACTGGTGGCATTGTAACTCTTTTTATCATTGGTACTGGTTGGCATGTATTCCTCCCATAACGCGGTTTTCTCATCTAGTGAGGACTTCTTGGGATTCATGTTCTCGTATGGTCCATGATCAGATGTCACATAGTAGAGTTCCTTGTCTTGTGTCAATCTCCTTAAAAGATGAAACAAGGACCTCAGAGCATGGTTCCTAGTCTTATGTCAAGATCATTTAAAAAATGAAACAAGGAGTCTTGAGGATAGTTCTTTTACTACGTTGACCTCATTAAAAAATGAAACAACTCCCTTTTCCAAATCAAGTATTTTATTAAGATCTTGTTGAATTCCAGTCAATTCTTTCCTTGATCTCGAAAGTGAATCTTCATTCCATCCACCTTTTAACAACCTTATGTCTCCTTCGGTGAATGAAATGAAGTTTGGGGGGCATGTGCCTCAACTCTCATCATGCTGGGGGCATGCTATTTTTTTCATGGAGGCATAGCTTTTCATTTCAAGCTTGTGTAAACATGAAACCGAATCCAAGCATTGTTTTTCATTTAAATCTTGTGTAAGCATGCAACTAAATCCAAGCATAGTTTTTTGTTTCAAGCTTCTGTAGACATGAAACCGAATCGAAGCATAGTTCCCCATGGTTTAGGCCTGTATAAAAAATGAACCCATCTCCATTTTAACCCTCGTGATTTCCATTTTTATCAATCTCTCCCGTCAGATGAGCCTTGGCTTTTTCTCCATTCCATCGCCACCATCTCTTTCACCGATCATTCGCTTTCACTCGGTTGTTTTACCCTTTCCTAAGGAACCGCAGTGATGAGTGGTTTTACTAGCTAGCCTCTTGACCTCTTAGTTTTTTAGCAGTTCCACAATAACCGGAACAAGTTGCTACCCTTTATACCACTCGTTCCACTAGGACAAGTCACCTTTAAGCTCTTTTATGACTCGTAAAAAGTGAAAAGATTGCTGAGTATTTTTCCATTTCGACTCATTAAAGCAAATAAAAGCAGGGAGTCATCTTTGAGTTCTTTTCTGACTCTCAAAATATGAAAAGATTGTTGAGCTCTTATCGTTATGAACTCGTTAAAGGCTGTGAAAATTCATTTACCTAGTATACATTTACCCCTTTTTTGGGCTAGGATAAACTATTTATGAAAAATGTACACCTTAGTTGAATAGGGCTAGGAGGTTCTCTTGAGTATTTTTTTCTACCTTTTCAGGCTCGAGAGACAACTTTACGAAAAGGGACCTTTTGGAGTTTTCTTTTCCATGTCTTTTTTAAACTCTATAAACATGAAAAAGATACCGAGTTTCACCTTTGTCGGACTTGCTAAAAGATCAAACGACACAGAACTTGTCATTGTGATGAGACCAAGTTAGTCCTTCCTAGGGTTCGTAAAACCTACTGGGATCAATTCGTCTGAAAGGTGGACTTATATTACAAGCATATGCTATCCACGTCAAGCTTGTGTAAAAATAACTAGGGTACTCACCAGAAATGGTGGGGGAAAATTGGAAATATTTCATTAGTTGTATTCGTCACTTAAGGTAGCATGTTACTATTGAATATTGACACTCATTTTCTATTCTTGTCGGGTTTTGGGAGATCCTCACTCTGTCACTTTCCTCCCTATGTTTTGGGTTATCCATTTTAAAGCTCTCATATGATCTCTAGCACATCACCATGACCTCTGATCCTATGATGTCAAGTGCTGAAAAATCCCGAGTCGTGTCATCCACATGTTCAAGAGAAGTCTTCCTACCTGTACCTTGTCTGATCATATGTCACCATCTTGGATTACTCTCATTCATTGTGTTTCTCATTTTGTGTTGATGATGAATCATTCATTATCACCTTCCTTCAACATATCACTTCCTGTCTGATTCAGCTCATTATCCAGGAAGTTGATCTAAAACTCCCTTCTAGTACCTTAGAGCTTGCATGCCTCAATGGAAAGTTCTTCGCACTCAATGATAGGTTCTCATCATTGGCCTTCGATCGAATGATTTCATGAGTGTTTGACTTTGATTCCTTATTCACACCCTATGAATTGTACGATAGTACCTTGAGAGCCATTGACATTATGGGTGGTTCCTCTTGCACTTGTTAACAATTCACATCATTGACCGGTAATCAAGTGATTTTATAGCATGTTCGAGTTCAACACATCTATTCACATGTTAGAATTTGTACTTTGATCAGGTCATGTTGGAGCACAAGACCCTCAGCTCAGATTACAAAAGTCAAGGTTGCGAGGAGTGATGAATTCTTGATTGTATACATGATTCTTTCGACGAATGGTTGCGACCATGCCGTGGGTATCATTTCTTTTATCCCCTCAGTCGGATAGCTGTGTCCATGCCGAGGATTCATGCACATGATCCTTTTCTTGATGGATAGTTGGGCCTATACCATGGATTCATGTATTGTTATATGACTCTCATGATTCTCAGGCATGACTATGAGTTTAGATATGTATATGTATGTTTGACTTGTAGGTTTTCCGATGACAGTATCTGATTCCTTGCATCTACTCGTAAATCATTTCACCCCTCACTCTTGTTCAAACTTCATGCTCTACGGGGTGTCCATTACATAGCAATTTGTCACTATACTTGTACTCCCTATTCCTTGATTTGGAGAACCTCTATAATAAACCCTGTGTACTTCCCTATCATGAAGAACATCACTCTGAGTCACTTTCCATATGCAAAGCATTTTCCCTTCACATCATTTCCAGAGATACTTCCTATAAATCGAGTTTTAATGACCGATGATGTCCCTCAGTTTCTTCCCGTGCCGTTTTTCTGAGAATAACACTGGGCCCTCTTATCACTCTAGGAAACTCTCCTATGTTGCAGCTCAGAGATGCCTAGTAACATATAATCTTCAATATTGTTCTCTAAACTATTGGAATAAATGATGGTTTGGATCAAGCTAGATAACCATTTCAACTATGTTTTAAGTCAAGACATCCATGAACACCCTCAGCTTATAAGGCTTTAGACCACTAATGCTCCATAGTTTGTAGATTCAATGAATGGATGGAGAATATTGACCATACTGGTAGATGCAAACATAAACATAAATTAATGGCTAGCTACAGGCAGCAAAAGAGAATATTGACCGTACCGGTAGATGCATATATGACCACATATGAATGACTAGCTATAAGCAATAAAGAAGCTTGTAAATCTAATTCATCAAAGAAGAGATAAGATGATAGTTATCTGGCCTTAGACACAAAAGAAAACATGAACAAACTGTTCAAGTGCAAGCTTAGAGTAGAAGAGAATATGGACATTGAACATATAACAACAAAAGAAGCTTGTATTACTAATGAATGAAGATGAGATGCTTGAGTAGCAAAGTCTCTACAGTCTCCAGAAGTTTGAACCCTTATTACATTTAGCTTTCAGCCATTTATAGGCTTTTTACAGTGATTCTGAGCCTACTGAGGCTCGAAGTCTTAATCTATCCTTTCTGTCCCTTTAACCATTTCATGCCCTGACTAGGCAAGCATGGGATTGGACGATTATTCTTCTGACAGTAGAGTAACTTCATTTAGATATTTTGGCTACACTGGCAGGGCTATTGATGCTCCATGATTAGTTGTTGTTGTGGTTGTGTTGCGATGTTTATTCTTGGCCAATTCATCAAAGACTTACAAAAGCCTATTTATTCGGTCATCTACTTTAAAATATTTCTAGAATTTGGTATTATCAGGTAGATATGGTCTATATTTCACCTCATCTCTGTATGCTTTCCGCCTTGGATGTTTTCCTTGGAAGGTTTTGTACACCTACTGAATGATAAGGTCTGGTTCATACTCTGTTGTGTCATTTGTGACCTGAAAAGTTAATATAAAAGATGAATCAATGCATTCTTGTGTGGGGGACACAAGGACTTCACCTGTTTTAGGAGCTTCCTTAGAGCAAGCCCCATCAAAGAACATGTCCCAAATTTGTAGGCCTTCTTCCTCTGTGATCTGGCAAATTGGTTTTTTAAGCTACGCAAAGGCCAACAGATAAGGCTTGGTAATGTCAAGACGAAGCTTACCCATGACAGCCTTGGGCATTGGATTATGGCTGGCTCCAATGTCCAGAAGGAAATTATGAAAGGTTTTATCATTGATAGTCAGAGAGACATAGAATGATGGGGAGCTGTCTTCACAATTTTCACTCATTGGGCTGAGAATAATAGCTAGTTGGACATATTGCAAATTTAAATAATCAGTGGAAGCTTGGATGACATTAGGCTCAAGAGCCTCAGGGATAGATTTCTTGAAGGAGTCATTCTTCATTGGTTCAATCAGAGGCATAGGTATTCTTGGCTTATAAATGTCTAATTGAAAACTGAAAGAAGAAGGGGACTTGTCAAGGCCTCTTACCTCTATGGCTAGAGCTTTGAGGTTGATAGGATCAACTATCGGTTGCTTCTGCTTATTAGCTTGTTGTTTTGCAGGGACAGAACTGTTACACAAAAAATTGTCACCATGAATTTCTATAGTTTGTGTGAGTCCATCAGTACTCATACATACCTCCTTTGCAAGTATTAAACCTCAGCTCTTCATGTCAAGCCTTGAAAATGGGAGAAAAACGTTAAAAATATCTCAAATCCTAGTTTCGCACTTTCTCCTAGCATTTCCTGCGGTGCCGCACCTAATGGTCATGTTTCCTGCGAACCTGACCGCTCTGTATATTGAGTAATGGATGCGAACCCCTGTAAAAGTTAAAAAGGCATGAGTTCATTCTTAAACACTCATCTAGGGTCACTTCTAGACACTTCTAGAAGGAATATTACGCTGGCAAGTCCGCTCCACCTTGGTTCATCCATTCCATAACTAAGGGAGCTAACTCCATGATATGAGGTGCTTATCCCATTGAAGGAGGAACTTATCCCTTAAATGGTGGACCTACAACTTCCTCGATTTGCACTATAAATTCATGCATTGGGTTGGTTGTAGAGGAGGTTGAAAGCGGAAGATTCTTGAGGGTAAATGCTGCTGAAAACTAGGCTTCCTTTTTGAGTTTGTGAGAGGAGAGATCACATACCTTTCATGTCATTTGGGAAGTGATTGAGGCTTGTCAAAGTAGAGGAGACTCTTGCTGGACCCTGGAAAGAACTTGTGCAACATTAAGGCGAAGGTTGTAAGGTTCTTTTGTTCATAAAGTTAATACAATCAAGTTTGTTTTTCTCAATGAACTGTCTCTAATGGTTTATTTTATGAGCTCCTTGATCTTCATAATGAACATGTTTTGTTATATGCAGGTATGCTTTGATGTGTGCTTGTTTGTGTATGCAGGTTATTAAACAAGAATTGCTTGAAGTTGTTGGGATAAACTGCCTCAAACAAGTGTTGGACCGAGGTAGGGTCTTTTACACTTCTTAGTATTCATTAATGAATTGAAACATGTTTAGAGAAAATAGGTTTGCTTGTGCTCTTTGTTGCTAGATATCATTAGATACTAGGGAGATCGGTCTTGTCCGCAAGAACGATTTATCCGGAAAACTAATTGGCGACTCCGCTGGGGACTAGTTTGATTTGGATTTTGATTTGTCTTTTCTTTGACTTGAGAAACTTAAGTTTTTGTTTCTGATTTTGCCTCGATTGGTGTGAGTTTGGGTACTGGTTAGATCCTGTTTGATTTTTTAATTTTTGAAATTTGGAAGAGGACTGCATCCTCTGAGTTAGTTACAGTGTGGACCTATTCACACTGTTACAGAGTAACACAGAGCGGCACCGCACCCGGTTTTACTAGATGCCTGTGAACCCCTGTCAAAAATTTGAAAAACCTAAAATCCATCTACCCAGTTAGGTTTAGTTTTTATCCATAGCTATTAGTATATGCCCATACCTGCATTTGTCTTGACAAAAGTTCCTTTTGAGTTAGTTTTCATTGGCATTCTTGTTTGGAGTGATTTTCTAAGAAGTTTTGTTTGATTGGATTGGTTTTTGCTTGGTCTTTATAGTAGCTCAGAGATCCGAAGCCTTAGAGCCTTAGATCACCCTGGTCTCTCTAGTTTTCTTGCTGAGTTTGACTGGCTTATGAAATCTATCCGTGAAGAGACCTAGATTCCATTTGTCTCTTTTGCAAAACTTTGATTGAACTTGATTGAAAGTTTTGAATTTCATTTTTTCTATTAAAATATAATTAGATGTTTTTGATTAGTTTGTTGAGCTGAACAAATTGATCCTTAGTTAGCTGAAACACTAAGTTGAACGTCCTCAAAAACATTTCAAGTGTCTTTTCAATCCATTTTTCGTTTAGATCTCAAGATTAGATCATAGTTTTGAGTTTTTCGTAGAAATTATATAAGCTTGTTGAAAATTTGTTTTCAATAGTTTTTTTTTTTAGAGTTTTTCTAGAAATCTTAAAAGCTCTCTTAAGGGAATTGCTTATTCTTGTAGTTGTTGATTGTTAAAAAGCAAAGGGATTTTCTGTGAGTGTTATTAGTAGTCTCGGTTTTAAAAAGTTCTTTGGGAAAGACAAAAAAGTTTCCTTTCAATTGTATGTTAAGAGAAAGATTTGATTTGCCAAGCATTGCATTTTCGACTCTTCCTTAGCTAGATATTCATTGAAAAGGAAAAGGGCTTGTTATCATCTTAGGTGCATTTTTAGTGTTTCGGAGTCGAGTCTTCATACCACAAAGTTTCATCTCCGCACCCATTGACTTAAGGAACAAACAATAAAATTAACGCTTAATTAAAATCAATCTAGCAATCATTTTATTTTCTAGGACTCTTTTCACCAACATAGCTTAGGCTAGTATCTTGGAGTAGGGAGTAATTAACTCTCCAAGGTAGGTTAAAAAAACAAGTAGTCGATCTTGCGGTAGGAAGAAAATCCAATTGTTACATCTATGCTCTGGTAAAGCTCCTCTTAAAGGAGAAGCACGAGATCATATCCGGACCAGTGTGGGAATCAATCCTTCCTCATTGGGAATGATAAAAGATATTCATGTATGAAAAACGGTAAACCTCGGATTAACCATTGTCGAGGAGCCTGGGGTCACTTGTTGGTAAACCTTGGATTATGTCAAGGAGCCTTCAAGGGGATTGAGCTTGTTACTCTGCCCTTGCGTGCATATCGGATCGTAGACTATTCCCCCAGATATATTTGTTTCCATTGGTGACCTTAGTGACCATAATCTTTAGGATTCTTTCCTAGGTGATAGTGGAGGGAAGATCCCACTGTACCTGGAGAAGACATCGACTAGACTCACTTGGACTCTCTGGGGGATTATCGTCACTCGAGACGTTTATAGTGGAGAAACTTGTGCCAGTATTTTTCATTAAGCAGGTTGTCGGGGTAACTGTTCCAACCGCCATTTCTGTATTGAACTCTATAACGTTGGATTTCATCACCAACTAGTGTTTTCAATCTGGAAAGATACTGTTTGTGTGTGGTTTGATCTCCTAGATTTGTTAGGTGTGTGCTTCAAATTGTTTGGTTCTTTAGAGACTTTAGGTGTTTTTCTTGAGATTTTTCTTTTTTTTCGTGTGAAGTAATTAGATTAATCATGGATGAATTACCGAGACAATCCCATCGACTTCGGGGGTAGCCTACCGAATTTACACCAAGTCAGCTGGAAGGTCTGCGCCCCCTTGTCACACCTAGTGAAAGTAGGGTCGGGTCACCGGAGGCTGGAGAGTCTTCGTTGATTGTACATCCTGATTATATAGTGCAAGCAAGAGAACATATTTCTGAACCGATTTCATTTTCTGAGGTTACTGGTAGTATCACTCCTACTAGCTCAGTAGCCGAAGAACCTGAAATCTCTGAACCTGAAACTGAAATTGCTGCCACTCCATCTTCAGGATTTGCTTCTCCTATTTCTAGTGGTCCTAGTTCACCAGAGTAGAAAATATTATCACTGATAATCTTCCTTCTGGACTCATTTCCATTGAAGAAATTGTAAGCTCAAGTTTGGATGAAGGTATAAGCATCCCTGAAAATCAACCGACTATTGAACTTCGGGAGCATGAATCTATTTTCTTCAGTCCCATTAGAGGTGACGCTTGGTATATTTCGTTGACCAATTTCCTAGAAAATCCATGTCTCGCGTCTTCACCACCTCGATTTCCTTTTCATCCAACACCCAGAGGTTATTATCCTCCCTTGAACATATCGAGATAGTCATCCTTGTTTACTCAAAAGCCAGAAAATTTTTTACATGGCGGTCCTTCTGTTCCTCCTGGGTATCAGTCTGTATCTGGTATGTTTTCAGGAGCTTCTCCTCGACCCATCGATTATGCCATATCTCCTGGTCATAACAAAACTAAACCGTTAAGTATTGAAGAGATTCTTATGATGTCTGGTACTACTCCTAATCCACAACCTTAAGTTAGTTCAATACCATCTGGGGGGCAGCCGCAAGGTACTCCAATACCACCTGGGGGGCAACCCCAAGGCAGTCTATTACCGCCTGGGGGGCAACCTCAAGGATAGTATGTTCCTACGGGACAATATTTTCCTCAAGGTCAACCCCAGTACCAATATGTACCTCAAGGTCAACCCCAGTATCAATATACACCTCAAGGTCAGTACCAGCCTCAAGGTCAGTACCAACCCCAAGGTCAGTACTAACCGCAAGGTCAATACCAACCCCAAGGTCAATACCAACCTCATGGTCAATATCAACCTCAAGGTTTTCAACCACCTTCAGGTCAATCATTTGTTCAAGGACCGGGAAATTTACCATATAATTATCAATCTTACACTCAACCTGGTTTTGGTCCTCAATACGTTCAACCTGTTATGGGTCCATACCCCGGAATGAACTTGGTGTGGGATCAACAGACTCCGCAACCCAGTGTGCAGTTTTCATCTCAATCTTAACAGTCTTTTGTTTCTGGTTCACCCCAGCAACCTGTCCAGCCTACTACTCAAACTGCTACACCTGGGGTAGTTCAACAGCCTGGGCCTAGTTTGCCATGAACTCCGTCCCAAACGTCTGCTGCAACTGCTGTGGCTTCTGTTCAATCCACTCCACCTATTTCTGGAGTATCAGAAGCTCCAGTTTCTACTGCTCCTGTATCAACTCCTTAGGCCTCTTTACCCCAGTCTGGACCTACAATCCAGACTCCGGTTTCTATGCCTGTAGGACAACCTGGGCCTAGTACGGTTGTTACAAGTCAACCACAATTTACTTATCAACCGTACTAGGGGCAGTACCAATACGGGCCCACTGTGCAGAACCCGACTTATCAGTATCAACCGTACCCTAGGTATACATATCAACAACCTCAACAACCCCAGTATGGTCTGGTTAATCCTGGTTTTCCAGGAGGATATAATATCCCAAATGTAAATCCAATACCAAGCTATCCTGGATATCCTCCTCTTGGGGCTCGTCTTATGACCCCAAGTTTTCGAGATCCAAACCGTTAGTTACCATTTATAGAAACTTTAGATTTTCTTGACTTGTCGTGCCTTACAAACGTTCCAATCAATTATCTTCCGTTTTGGCTGCTAATGCCGAATAAGTTGCCCAGTGATATACAAAAGTTTGAGGGGAAGCCAGGAGAAGATCCGTATAA
Source organism: Pinus taeda (assembly GCA_000404065.3). Lineage (NCBI taxonomy): Eukaryota > Viridiplantae > Streptophyta > Pinopsida > Pinales > Pinaceae > Pinus > Pinus taeda. Next base: position 36,148 of record APFE030573829.1, on the reverse strand, counting down.
TCATGTGATTACTTACCATCTCTGCTGTGCATCGAATTCCATTATAGATGATTCCATTCGTCTTCATCTTTTTCAATGCACTTTGATTAGCCTTGCAGCCAAGTGGTACATTGAGTTGCCATGAGGCTCTTTTTATAGTTTTAGTCATTTAGCCACTTCCTTCCTTACTCATTTTCAGCTGCCAGTCCGATATGACAATGGCACAGAATTATTAACTTCGTTAAAGCAGTCAATGTCCACTTATATTTCGGATCATATTCATGAATGGCGAAGTCGACGTCGTTTAGTGAAAGTTTTTATCCCGGACCAAATTTTGGCAGAATGGTTTGTGAAATCATTATTACCCAAAATAACTGAAGATGTCGCTAAGGCAGGGGTAGTTAGAGAAGAGCAAGTAATTGCTCAAGCTCAATACCTTAACTTAGTTTATACGCAGTCAGGTACATTGCATGAGAGAATCCCCAACGTTCCGAAACAAAATCAAATAGCTGCACCTCCCTCAGGGTCTCATGCCACTGACGGTATGATTGGTACTGTTAATACCAAAAGTAAGAAGAAATCATCCAAGAATTCTTCTCCCATAATAACTTTACCATATTCCCCTAAGGGAGAGTCTTCACCTGAAATTTATGCCGATGTTCATGTCGTAGAATCATCCATGACCAAATGAAAATCTAATGGCAAGAAGAAAGGTAAGAAGAAGAACAAGCAGAACTCAAAGGAGAAATCTGAGAAACCTGAATCTACTGACGAGAAACGAAAACCTCGATATCCTTGTCTCATCTGCGATGAGGAGCACTTTACGAGGGATTGTCCGCATCATGACGAGGTTTCTAAAATCGTCAAAGGCTCACAAACACCCACTGTTTTGAAGGATCCTTTTCCAAATCAAGATAGTAAAATGATAGGCTCTTCCTCTAATGCCTCAGAGGAACCCATAATGATGATGTCACATGTAAGGATTGTGACACGATTGCAAGATTACGGGAGTAAAAGTCCTTTTGTTGGAAAGGAAGCTGAATCTTCTAATTCCAATCCATCAACCTCAGCTCCATCTGGTTCCGATCCACTACAGATCGAGAAACCCAATCCCAACTTAGTAATCAAACCGCCCGCTAAGGGTATACTTCGAAAGTCAGCTTTCAATCCACATGCGAGAGTTGCTCAGAACTATAACATTGTTGAAGATTTAGCTATTTCACCTTCAGTAATGTCGGCTTTGGAAGTGGTGCAAACATGTCCATCACAGTGTAAAATGCTATTATCAGCTATAGGAGCTGTTGATCTTCAGGACTCAAACCTCATAGTCTTTGATTTAGAAAATAGTACACCTCGTCTTCCTCATCAAATGGCTTTCCAGATTCCAGTGTTAGTCAAAAATAGACCTTGTTTTAGAACTGTGATTGATGAGGGAGCTTCCACGTGTATTATGTCGATACAATGTTGGAAAACCCTTGGTTCTCCTACGCTTAATCAATCCCTGACAATACTAAAGGCCTTTGATGGCCGAGGGTTTCATCCTTATGGCATTCTATAGGACTTACCTATAGGGGTTGAAGGAAAAACCGTTAATCTAGATGTGGAGGTGGTTGATGCCCCTCTAGATTACAACTTTCTTTTGGGTTGTAACTGGTCTTACACCATGAATGTTGTTGTTTCATCAGTCTTTCGGCTTATTAAGTTCCCACATAATGGAAATATTGTAACAATAGATTAGTTAACTTATTTCCCGTCTGACCCATCCTCTGCTGAGAGTATTCAACATGTTGGAAAAACCGCTATCCCTTATAAGGATGTTGGAGTAGGATTAGTTAAAGATTCAGGTTTACTCGGAACTTTTTCCTTTCCTCCTCCCAACGTATAGTCTCCTTTCACAACCATTCATATGCTTTTGTCAGAATCCATTCTTCTTGATGATCCTTGGGTCATTCCATTCGATTCCGAGGTGGACTCTCTTGGCGATGCTATGCCTTTGAGTCCCTTTGAAGTTGCTTATCACGCAGTACAATCATTTTCTGACTCAAATTCAACCAACCCTGATCTAGTGAATGAGATCAATGGGAAATCACTTTCAATCTCAACCTCAGAGTCAACAACCTTTTCAGAAACCATTCACACTAATGAACAAATTCGGGAACTGTTGTTTGTTGATGCATTACCATGGGAAGATCTTCATCATAGGTCTTCGTTTTTACCCGAGATTGATCATTTTGAAAATAATTTTTCATCCATTTTTACCACTGAATATGTAAAAGAACCGTAGAATCCATTGAAACATCTTGATTCTTGAACAAAATTTAGCCAATATTTTTCGCACGGTTCCTATCGACATTTCAGTCAAACCTAGGATTGTTGAAAACATTGACATAGGTGCTTCTTGTACAGACACTGAAGTCAACACATATAAAGCCCTATTTCAAGAATTCCGCGATGTGTTTGCGGGTCCTATGAGGAAATGCGAGGAATTGCTCCTTCAATCGTTGTTCACGAAATCAAAACCTACCCGGACGCTAAACCCGTTCGGAAATGGTTTTGTCAAATACACCCACAAAAAGCTGCTACCAGCAAAACCGAAGTTGAGAAATTACTTAAAGCAAGTTTCATTTATCCAATTCCTTTAATGGATTGGGTATCGAATATTGTTCCAGTTAATAAAAACAAGGGACAATAAGAATATGCATCGACTATAGGGATATTAATCTTGCTTGTCCCAAGGACAATTATCCCACGCCATATATCGATCAAATTATCGATGATTGTGCCGGCAGTGGAATTTTCTCCTTTATGGATGGCTTTTCCGGTTATAATCAAATTAACATTCTACCTGCAGATCAACCAAAAATGGCATTCATCTGTCCATGGGGGACATTTGCTTATTGCAAGTTACCTTCTGGATTGAAGAATGCTGGGGAAACTTTTCAAAGGGCCATGTCTTATGCATTTCATGACATCAAGCACATTGTGCAACCCTATCTTGATGATTTACCAGCTCATTCATTATGAAGAGTTGATCATCTCACTCACTTACGAGCCATTTTCATGAGATGTAGGCATTATCGGATTAGGTTCAATCCACACAAGTGTGTTTTCTGTATCGAAATGGGTCGATTATTGGGATTTTTTGTATCGAAAGGCGGTATTCGCGTTGATCCTTCGAAGGTTGAAGCCATTGTCAAGTTACAACCTCCTTAGACTCTTTGCCTACTCCAGAGTTTGCAAGGGAGAGCAAACTTTTTACGTCATTTCATTCCTAACTACATTGAGATTATGAAAGGTTTCACCCGGTGGTTGAAACAAAACACTCCATTCTTTTGGGACGAGATAGCTGGCAAATCTTTTGATGCTCTAAAACATGCGTTAACCCATGCGCCATTATTGCATCCTCCCAACTACAACCAGGATTACTTCTTGTACCTCGTTGCTTCCCATTCCACTATTGGGATGGTTTTAGTTCAATAGGATGAATTCGAAAGTGAACATGTGATATATTATCTTAGTCGGACTCTAACTCCAACTGAGTTAAAATATTCACATGTCGAGAAACTGGCCTTAGCTGCAGTACAAGTTGTTCAGTGTTTTCGTCACTACATTTTGTTACGCAAAACCACTGTCATTTCTGACTGTAACCCTATGCAATACATTTTGACTAAACAATTGCTGGGGGGAAAGTATTCCAAATGGATTGTTATCCTGCAGGAATTTGACTTGGAATTTGAGAAGGCCAAGTCAAATAAGTCTTTGGTTGTTGCAGAATTAATGTGTGACTTCCCTCGTGCCGATATCAAACATGTGGCGGAAGAATCCATTGCGGATGAATCCTTGTTCCTTATCAGCACCGTTGATCCATGGTACAGAGATATCATTGTCTATCTCCAAACCCAATCTTTTCGGCCCGATACTTCATGATCTCAACGTCGGAAAATACGATTCCAATCCAAACCTCACACTATTATTGGACATACACTTTATCATCGTGGGGTGGATTCTGTCTTCCATCATTGCCTTACTCATGATGAGGCTAAGAAGGTTCGTAATGACTGCCACTCTAGAGCGTGTGGCGATCATATGTCTGGGTATGCCACAACCCAAAACATTTTGCGCATTGGCTATTTCTGGCCGTCCTTGTTCAAAGATTGTATTACTGCCATCCAGAAATGCCACAACTGCCAAATTTTTTATCGTAAGATGCACGCTCCTCCTGCTCCTCTCTACCCTATCATTGCCATTGGTCCATTCACAAAATGGGGTAGCGATTTTATTACATGTAACCCTCACTCGGCCGGGGGGCATGCGTATATCATCCTTGCGGTAGATTATTTTACCAAGTGGGCAGAGGTGATGCCTACATTTTCGGTAGATGGAAAAGCTGATGCGATTTTCGTTTTCAATCATATAATTTCTAGGTTTGGTGTCCCTCAAGTGATTATCACTGACCATGGGAGTAATTTTCGAAACATCATGATGACCAAACTTACAGATCAGCTTGGCTTGCGTCACGATAGTTCCACTCCATATTACCCACAGAGAAATGGTCTGGTTGAAGCAGTCAACAAAGTTCTAGTCACCATGATCTGACGAATCATTGGGATTCATCGATCAAATTGGCACAACATGTTATTTTCAGCGCTTTGGGCGTATCGAACCTCAGTCAAAACATCAACAAGTTTTAATCCCTTTTAACGAGTTTACGGTTTAGAGGCAGTATTGCCCATTGAATACGAAATCTCGTCATTACAAATTGCCGTGCAATTATTAACAACCACTTCCGAAGAGGAAAAACGTTTATTATACTTAGCTCAATTAGATGAGAATCGACGCAATGCTGCATTAGCTGTTGAAACTCATGCCAAACGAATCAAAGCTCAGTATGATCGAAATGTTACACCCCGCAATTTTTCGGAAGGCGAACTAGTTTTACTTTACGATCAAGCAAACGATAAGCTAGGGGCTGGAAAATTTGTACCCATGTGGCATGGTCCGTATATTTTCAAGTGGAAGCTGGAAAAAGGGGCCTATGAGCTAGAAGATTTTGACGGTGTCTCTTTAGGTAAACCTAGGAATGGGCTTTATCTAAAGCGATATTATGCTTAAACAGATAACGTGGAAATTTCATTAGATTAATTTTTTATACGTTGGTGTGTTCATAGATTAAAGATGCGTGCTTTAGTTTAGAGAGTGTTGTTCATTATTAGTCTTGCTTATCTTGATTTTACTCTTGATATTGCAGATGTCGACGCCTCTCCAAACATACATCGGTTTCACTGATGGCGCTTGTCGTAGTACGCGGAACATCTCTTCCGCAGCCTGGGTTATCTATTCACCCTCTTACGAGTTAGTATCTATGCACGGGGTAAGCCTCGGTCAAACAACAAACAACATTGCAGAATACAGTGCAGTGATTGAATTATTATCTGAATCCATCTCATTTGGAATTCGAAGTTTGATTTCTAATTTAGATTCGGAACTCATTGTATTACAGCTTAATCGGGTTTATGCCATTAGAAATCTAGTATTATTACGATTATTTTTGAGAGTCCGTCTCTTGGAACGAGAATTTGATTACATAGAATATCAACACATTCCAAGATATTTAAATACATTAGCAGATGCAATTGCTTCTCGAATTTTAAATAGACATTTGCATTGAATCAAACAGTAAATTTAAAAACATCTCATAAACATGTTTTGCAAGATAACATAGTAATAGCTTAGCATAGCATAAGAGTGTGTCAAAATATACATCGTCCTAGATCATAGGTTGAAAAACACCTTATGATCGACAAAACTGATAGTATCGAAAGTCATATCAAAAATGGGTCTACAAAGTAATCATCCTATCATTGGTGATGATCCTAATAAGACACCACTGCTCGGGCCACCCTACAAAGGAACCTCCTAAAAGGTCCTGGGACCCCAATCACATAGCGCTGAATCCGAAGTGGAATGTCATCTATGCTAGTCTCTGGAATATCTGCGATCAAGCGCTCTAGATGACTCTCAAACTCAGCCAAGGTCTCTGTTGTCTGGTCCTGTGGGGAGGATGTTGTGGCAGCTGGTTGTTTCCGATCATAAGGGTAGAGAGTGGTTGGTCACCGTGGACCCACATTTGCATTTAAAACTTTTACTATTAGTTTTGGGACGATTGTTAAAAATACAAAAGCATACATATAAAATTAAAATGTTGAAAAACAATTTTTACCTCTGTCATCACATTGCTCTCCTGGTGGAAGAGTCATGTCGAGATCGTCGTGATAATCCATCCAAGCATATGGAAAATCCTAAATAATAAAAATTTGGTTCTCTAACCAACGAAAATACTCTAGGGTGAATCGAACAATCTCAGTACCCTCATCTGGATGGCGGGCCATAACTGCAACCCATCGCATAACCCGAGGATCTCGGGGAAGTCCAGCCTCAACTGTGAGTTGTTGTGGAACCAGCATCAGTACCCTCTCTAGGGCAAAGTTGAAAACTAAAAAACCATAACCAGAGTTCCTTAGCTACCCAGTCTTCACCCTAGTCAATTGCCCCTTCACATTGGCCAATACAGCATCGCACCAGTTGAAAATGGTGCCTCGGAAGCAGTCCACTGCCATGCGCATCTGGGAGCCTATAGCTAGATGCAATGCTGTGCTCCTGCAGAGTCTAGTAATAGTAAAAGCAATGACCTTCAGTTCAGGGTGATAGATGGTTTTCACATCTATCCGTTTGTCCGGATCCTGGTTATTACAGAACTCTAGTCAGAGACTACCGACAGATTGGCCACCTGGCTTAGATCCAAACAGAGATAATTGTTCGCCTCTCTTGGGCAAGCCAGTCAAAAAATATATGTTATCTGACTCGATTTCGAGCCGGTTGCCTCCAATAATGAAGCACTAGTCCTGAATGCTTGACCTGTTCACCATCCATTGTAAAAAGTCTACTTGTGCCCTCATGCCAGGTATGGTCCAAAATTTGAAAAGACTGCATACTCTCAATTCCTGTAATGAAGGTGAATGGAGTAGTGCAGCCTGATCCACGTCCTCATGCTCTCTTTCCTGCCAAACAAGCATATTGTGTACCTACATTGCAAAATAGGTGGATTAGAATTTTCATTCCAAAATTCTATGGGTCAATATTGGAAAAAATACGGTTCAAAATCCACATTCCACAGGGTTCGCACCCATTCCTTTAGAGATATTGCGTAGGTGCACACTTCTCCTTAAGGCGGAGTGTGGCACCCCGATTTTTCGATGTGCACAGAAAAGTCGGGGTGCGCAGGGGCCACATGGCGCCCCTGCGCAACCACCGCGGGCAATTTTTTGCCCTAAATTTCCTCCAAAAAATCAAAATCTAAACCCTAAAATGAAATTTCAAACGGATGAAATGCAAGTCATGGACATTGTGGATTACCTGGAGAAGACGGTTCTCGATTCTAGTAGTTGGATTTTGCGCAATCTCCATGGGAAGTTTTTTACCAAAAGCTCTTACTTTTTACTCCAAAGGTAAATGGTAAAAATGAACTTGTAAAAGCCCTTTTTATAAGATTTTTTGAATAAATAAATTAAAATTTATTTATCTTTTACTTTGAAAAGGTCATTTTGGTGCATTTTTATCATTTTTTAAAGAGATATGAGTAATGTTTGCAATTTTTGTGCAGAATATTAGGGATTCAGGTGAAATTGATCATTTTCAACAAAAAACACATAAGAGTCCTCTTTAAGCTTTTTTCGGACTCGTAAAAAATGAAAATATTTCCAAGTGTTTCTTTGTAGACTCGTTAAAACTAAATTACAAAGAACATCCTTTACAACTCTTTTCCGACCGTACAAACATGAAAATATTGCCGAACTTTTGTCGTTTCAAATTCGATATTGGTAATAAAACGACGTGTTTTCGATCAGTTTTTTACTTTTTCATATTGAAGGCACTAATCATGAAGAGTACTCCTTGGTCATAATGATCAAGAGGTTCTCTCAAGTATTATATTATACTTTTTCAGGCTTGGGAGAGACAAATTTATGAAAAAGGACAACCATGGATTTTTCTTAAGTTTTTCTTCTGACTCCCTAAAATTGAAAAACACTGAGTTTCTTCTATACCAGACTCGTTAAAATTTCACAATAAAGGACCTTTGCAATTACAAACAGGAACAGACCACTCCTTCTTAGGGTTCGAATCTAAACTAAGTTGGACTCATCTGAAGGATGAGCTTATAACCAAGCAAATATTATCCTCCTCAAGCTTGTCAAAAATAAAGAGGTACTTGCCAGAAATGGTGGGGGAAAAGGAGAAAAATGAACCTGTTTATTGTACTTCGTGTTTGAAAAAACTTTCCATCACTCTTGAACACGACACTATTATCCACCTGGGTTGGGAAATCCTTTACCTAACAGTTAATCAAATCACTTTGAAAGTCTTCAGTCGGTTTCTAGGTATTAACTATGGGTCAATTGTCACCAAGCCATCTGCTGTGTCGTTACGTGTTCAAGAGGTCTGTGCAAATAAACCATTCACCTGCAAAATATTTGTCATCCATCATTGACCACCCCTGAGTTAGTTCTTGCTAAATATATTTCTTCAGACTTGATCTATGATTTCATGTTATGGGCTTGCCTATGACGGATTTCTTTCTATCGACTCCAACTCATTATCTAGAAAGATGATCTAGAAATCGTCAGTACCTTGGAATCTGCATGCCTCAATGGTAGGTTTCTCACCTTTGACGATAGGTTGCATCATTGACCTTCGATCAAAGGATTTCGTGACATGTTCGACATCGACTCACTCATTCACATCTCATGGATTGTAATGGGTACTTTGAGGGCCATTGACATTACTGGTGGTTCCTCTCACACTTGTTAACAATGTACATCATTGACTGGTAATCAAGTGGTTTCTCCCATGTTTGACTTCGACACATTCATTCACATGGGTAGAATCTTACTAGTCTGGAAAGTAGAAATGAAGACCCTGGATCTAGTTTCCACCATCCAAGCTACGAGGAATTTTGTTATCATTATATAGTGGACTATTCATAAACAGATGGCTGCGTCCATACTATGTCCATGTGTTCCTACTTGTGATGTAATACAAAATCATTCCTGTATCAGAGCAGTTTTTAGATAATTCTCAGTCAGTTTTGATCTGAGTATGGGAATGCCTACCTCAGCGATGATATGTTCACATATATATATTTTGCATTGAATGTTTTTACAGGTTCAACCGGGTGTCCACAGAAATCTTGAAATGATATAGTCCTTCACTTTCTTAATGATCAAAAACCATCCTCATCTACTACAAACTTCGCACTTTAGGGGGAAATCTGTTACAACAAAAAATTGTCACCATGACTTTCTACAGTTTGTGTGAGTCCATCAATACTCATACATACCTCCTTTGCAAGTCTTAAACCTCAGGTCTTCATGTCAAGCCTTGAAAATGGGAGAAAGACCTTAAAAATATCTCAAATCCTGGTTTCGCACTTTCTCCTAGCATTGCCTGCGGTGCCGCACCTAATGGTCATGTTTCCTGTGAACCTGTCCACTATGAATATTGAGTAATGGGTGCGAACCCCTGTAAAAGTTAAAAAGGCATGAGTTCATTCTTAAAAACTCATCTTGGGTCACTTCTAGACACTTCTAGAAGGAATATTACGCTGGCAAGTCCGCTCCACCTTGGTTCATCGATTCCATAACTAAGGTAGCTAACTCCATGATATGAGGTGCTTATCCCATTGAAGGAGGAACTTATCCCTTCAATGGTGAACCTGCAACTTCCTCCATTTGCACTATAAATTCATGCATTGGGCTGGTTGTAGAGGAGGTTGAAAACTGATTATTCTTGAGGGTAAATGTTGTTGAAAACAAGGCTTCCTTTTTGAGTTTGTGAGAGGAGAGATCACATACCTTTCATGTCATTTGGGAAGTGAGTGAGGCTTGTCAAAGTAGAGGAGACTCTTACTGGACCCTAGAAAGAACTTGTGCAACATCAAGGCGAAGGTTGTAAGGTTCTTTTGTTCATAAAGTTAATACAATCAAGTTTGTTTTTCTCAATGAACTGTCTCTAATGGTTTATTTTATGAGCTCCTTGATCTTCATAATGAACATGTTTTGTTATATGCAGGTATTCTTTGATGTGTGCTTGTTTGTGTATGCAGGTTATTAAACGAGAACTGCTTGAAGATGTTGGGATAAAACTACCTCGAACAAGTGTTGGACCGAGGTAGGGTCTTTTACACCCCTTAGTATTCATTAATGAATTGAAACATGTTTAGAGAAAAATAGGTTTTCTTGTGCTCTTTGTTGCTAGATATCATTAGATAATAGGGAGATCGATCTTGTCTGCAAGAACGATTTATCCGGCCAACAAAAAGCTTTATGAATAGGAGTTTCTTTGACATTATTCATCATAGACCTCAGATTATATTGGTGCTGATCTAAAGTTTGTAGAACAGATTCACCATCCCATTCTTGGCTGATCTGGCCATTGAATAATGATTTCTCATAGGCAACTTTGGTTAAAAAAGTGGCGGTGCGTTTTTCTTCCATACAATGGATCTCATCATCTTCTTCAAACTGCTCTTCTACCATTACTGCATTTTGAGAAGGGGTCTTCACCCTTTCTTATTCATTGGCATCTTTGTTTCTTTGCAAAATCTGCAACTGCTCATTTTCTCTTCTATATGGATTTGGATTTGGAGGGGAAAAAGTATTAGGAACCCTTCCTTTCCCAGAATGTTGCTGAACCTTTTATTTGGAAACTTCAGAGGCTAATGAGTCTATTGTCTTGGCCATTTTATCGATCTTGGGATCTGAAGATGTTGAAGGCTCACCCCTTTGCCTCCTTCTATCAGCATTACCTTTGAGCTTTTCTGCAGCCATGATGTCTGATTCTACTTCCAGGGCTACATCCTACATATCAGCCAAAGAAGCACATCACCTCTCCCTCAATAATAAATAGAAGTCAAAATCAAAGGTGATGGCATAGATGACTCTAGTAGAGGTAGTGGTGGGTTTCACTTCAGCTGGTATCTTGCTGTACATGCAATTAAATCTCTTATTAAAATAAGACAACAACTCACCATTTTCCCTTTATATGTTCCAAAACTCAGTGTGGTAGTAAAGGAGATCGTTTTTATCCCCCCAATGCTTTAGGAATGCATCATCTAAGGCCTCAATATCTGCTATATATGCTGGGGTCAGTTCCCTGAACCATTTTCTAGCCTCTTCATCTAGGCTTTGGACAAAGACTCTCATCTAGACATCATCTTCACTAATGTCCAGGTTATCAGCATAGTTATAGAATGACTCAAGATGTTCTTCAATTGAAACACCTTCAGTTCCAGGGAACTTAGGCATATACTTTTGATATTCTCTAGTAGGCATGGCATTCAAAGGAGTGGGCAGTATTAGAGGTCCATACCTAGCAGCTATGATTTTTTCCATTTTGGTGGGTGCTTGTGGACCTGCCATAGCTATGGTGGCTAAAAGAGTACTGGCAGTATGAATGATAGATGGTTGAGGAGTGACTAACAGGACTAAAGGAGTATGATGGACAGGAGGTGAGGTTTCCTTTGGGCATACAACAAAAGGAAAACCTAAAGAATAAGGAGCTTTATGAATCTCTTAGAGTTTTTCTTCGCTGCTAGTATTAGAAGCTATACTCTCAACATGCATTTGTTCAATTACAAGTGTTCCTTCAAGAGATATAGGATATTGTTTAGGTTTACCTGAACCTAATGCTCCTTTCTACAAAACCTTTCTTTCTTTGATGATATTTTCAGGGTCAAGTACTTGGTTAGCTTGTGACTTCTGAGGATTTCTTTGAGTATGCCTCACAAACTGAGCCGGAACTATGAAGTGGAGTCGCCAAGAGGTTCGGCCTCCATTAGAGTCGCCAGATAGATGATTACAACCAAAAATATGCCCAGACTTTGTCTATCATCAAAGCTGGATCTGTGTCATTTCCTGGGGAAGCTGAGCTTCACTTTCCTCTCCCCAGCAATGATGCCAATTATGTTATCGCTCCAGGAAACACTCCTAGGTTGCAGCTCAGAGATGCCTGGTAACATATAATCTTCAATATTGTTCTCTGAACTATTGGAATAAATGATGGTTTGGATCAAGCCAGATAACCATTTCAATTATGTTTTAACTCAAGACATGCATGAACACCCTCAGCGTACAAGGCTTTACACCACTAATGCCCAATAGTTTGTAGATTCAATGAGTGGATGGAGCATACCAACCATACCGGTAGATGCATACATAAACATAAATGAATGGCTAGCTATAGGCAGCAAAAGAAAATACAAACTGTACTAACAAATGCATATATGACCACATATGAATGGCTAGCTACAGGCAGTAAAGAAGCTTGCAAATCTAATTCATCAAAGCAGAGATAAGATGACAGTTATTTGGCCTTAGACACAAAAGAAAACATGAATAAACTATTCAAGTGCAAGATTAGAGTAGAAGAGAAAATGGACATTGAACATATAACTACAAAAGAAGCTTCTATTACTAATGAATGAAGATGAGACGCTTGAGTAGCAAAGTCTCTACAGTCTCTAGAAGTTTGAACCCTTATTACATTTAGCTTTCAACCTTTTATAGGCGTTTTACATTGATTCTAATCATACTGAGGCTCAAAGTCTTAATTTATCCTTTATTTCCCTTTAACTGTTTGATGCCCTTACTAGGCAAGCATGGGCTTGGAGGATTATTCTTCTGACAGCAGAGTAACTGCATTTAGATATTTTGATTGCGCTGGAAGGGTTGTTAATGCTCCATGATCAGTTGTTGTTGTGGCTATGTTACGCTATCTATTCTTGGCCTCTATGTCAGTTTTGGTAGGAGATGTGCGTGCTATGGCCCTTTCAATGGTTTAACAATGCATGCTTTCTATTAAAACAGAACTGTGTAACCCTATTTTTGACCTCTATTGAAAATAATGAATATTTCTACTTTAAACAGAAAACATAGCAACGCTGAGAATTCCCACCCCTCTCTGTCCTTTTCGGACTTCAACAGTGCTAAAAAATGATTAATTCCTTTATCGGGTCCGCCCTTGGGGTTATCGCAAGTCACATATGACTTGCTCCCTTTTTATTTCGTTAAACAATGAAAATAAATAAAAACTATGAAAAAAAAATTGAAATACAACTTTCCACAGATTTCAGATATGATACATTTTCATTCTGAAAACCCATTGGGTCTGGGCTCCATCGCTATCGCAATGCCCCAAGGTTTCCTTTGTATTTCATTTAAATAATGAAAATACACAAAAACTATTTAAAAAAATGGGCTTTGGCAGATTTGAAATATTATAAAATTTCATTCCCAAACCCTTTCGGGTCCAAGCTTCACTGCAATCGGTGCTACCCTATCTCCTTTGTATTTCATTGTATAACAAATATACATGAAAAATGCATTGAAATAAGGCTTTGGCGTGGATCTGAAATCTTATAAGAAATTGTTTATAATACTGTTAGGTCTACAAAATCGAGTCGCACACATACGCATGTAAAGGCCCCGCCCCTTGGTTTCCACCGATAGCGATCCGACGTTGTAACGTGGGCCGTCGATCTATATGCGTGATTGACAGTCCACATTTAATTGCTGATCATAGTCACAACTTCCATATTGTCTGCGCCAATACCGCTGATTTTCCTCTGCTGATTGTGACCCACCGATCCGATCATCTGTGATCGCTGATCGGCGGTGTCCGTCGCCGATTGCGACTCCCTGCAACTGCTGATTTGTGATTTTCCACTTAGATCTGGGCCGCTGATCGGCCAAATCTAATGGCAGCTATGTGTTCTTGAGTTTTAAGCCTGCGATAAGGGTTTTCAATGGTTTTTGAAGTGTTTGAGCCTCCTGATAGTGCATTTTTTCCCTTCCAAGGGCTATCCTCCCTCACTTGTTTTGATCTTTGGATGATCTTAAGCACTTTTGAAGACTTAGGGAGTGCTTTGGAGGAGCATATTTGGATCCATTTGCATGATTTTAAGCAAACTTTAGAGACTTTGGGAGTGTTTTGGATCCATTTTTTAGCCAAA
>APFE030573827.1:0-14014 GCA_000404065.3 Pinus taeda | reverse complement strand
TTTAGCCATAGGTTGTCTCCATGTGGTACGGGTGTATGGTCAAAGTGTTTGGTTTGGAAAACAAGCAGTGATCTTTACTTTGTAGGTAATATTAATGCTTGAATGGGTGTGATTTCTAGGAATTACCAGCTATGGGCAGTGTGATTGAAGTAACGGTTGACAAAACCACTTGAAATGGGGGGTGATTACTAAGGAAATTGTTGTCTATAGGGAGGGAATTGGTACCAAGGAGGATGCTTCCATTGGCATGGATGGCTGAAAAGGAGGTTGGGGGTGGGGTATTTTGATAGAAAACAATACCCACATGGAGAAATGTTGCATGACTACTAGAAAGAGAACCATGTTGTGGGAGGAGCCTGGAACCAAGAAAAAATATTTCTAGAAAATGGTGAGGAAATAAAGTCAAGGACTGTTAGGAAGCTAGTGAGGACCTTGGGGTTTGTGAATAGCAGAGATTTGAGAGACCTAAAACAACAGTGCTTTTCCAAACAATATTAGTGAACACCAAAATAAGGAATTGAGAAAACAAAAATAACTATGCAATTACAAGAATAATACCAAAATAAATCTTTATAAAATCAAAATTTTATTACCAATACCACATTTTAAATGGATGGCCAGGAGGGAAATATTTATATTTTTGGAAAACAAACACTTTTTTATGAATTGAAAGACATATCTGACTTAAAGGACAACTTTGGATGCAATGGAATAATCAAAATTCCACAATGCACTAATTTTGCATAAAATGGGGAGCAGGATTGGATCTTTAAGAGAAATTAATAGGAGCTCAAGAGTTTTGATTCTAGAATGGAAATAATGGTTATAAACTCACCTAGTACTCAACAACTACCAAGTCTTATCATAAAAATAGAGAACAACACTTCACAAGGAGAAGAAAGAACATTATAGTTATTGTAAGCTACCTCGATCTTTGAACAGAAAGTAGTTAACCTCACAAGAAGTTTGATGTCATAATGAAATCAATATTTGGGTAATCATAGGAACTAGCACCACAAAATAAATAGGTCTTTGGTCATCACAAGAAGTTTTACATGGTATAACCCTCTGAGAGCGAAATATCCACAAAGCAATTAAGCCATTCATATATAAATATACAAACCTATAAGCCATTCTTAACCTATAATTGTCATTTTTCATCTATAAATCAACAAGCTTCTGTATTAATTAGGTACCTAGTTTGGTTTACCTGAACAATGCCTAGTGTTAATTAGCCACAAGGGTTTTTGTAATTTCCATGTTCATTTAAGAATTGAATTGTTTGTAATATTTTTGCATGATAACTTGGTTTGATATGCAAGTAATATTTATTTCAAGTGGCACCATGAATGATCATAACCTGCAGAATCAACTCTTAGCTTGTTGTACCTTTGGATAACATGGTAATTTTTTTTATCTGAATGTTCTTGTGTTATTTTTCTGCAGATATGTTGATGCAAGTGTAGCAGGAAATGATGTATATGAATATGAAAGTAATAGTTGCAATTTCTGAGGTAACTCATATTATAATTTTCTGAATTGGTGATTTCATAAATCATTATTGGCCTAAAATAACTTTCAAAACATATGTTCTTCAGATCAAATCAATTGGCAAATTTAAGGAAACAAACATACTGAGGGTATCTCAACATGAGATATCTTAATGCGCATGCTGGAAGAGTACAATAAATATGTAATGCGCAACTTGGCTCAAGGTTACACAAGGAAGGACCTTGGAGCTAGCTATGTGAAGGTCAGTTTACTCTTGCAACTTAAAATTAGTTAGATTTTATAAGGTCTCAGAACTTCACAACTATTATTTCTGATCAGTTGTTCATTGGTAAATTTTATAGCTTCACAACCTCAGTACAAATTAGGTACTTAAATCTTTACATCTATCACAATTCGTCTATGTATTGCAACTTTGAACTTTTCAGATTATCTATCTCAATTTCTGTGTTTTGCAACTTTGAACTTTTAAAATTCAAAAAGTTCAAAGTTAAAAAACACAGAGAAGTTGAGATAGATGTAAATATTTAATTACCTACCTAGTACTGAGGTTGCGAAGCTATAGAATTTACCAATTAGCAACTGATCAAAAATATCGTCTGTGAAGTTCGGAGACCTTATAAAGTGTTATGAACTTTTGAAATTCAAATTAGCCAAAGACTTATTCATGAGGTTATTATTATCAATATTTGCTCAACATGCTAAAGCATATCTCTTAGGTATCATTGATCATGATTATCTAATAGAAAGAGGTCTAATATGCACTGCTTAGTGGGAAAGACAACTAAGAATACAAGCTAAATTTCCTTTTTGCACCAAATTTCAATTTTCTCTTCAAGTTTCTTCATTTATATCCCACATTGATATGTGATATAGTTTTTCTATTCTTGATAGTGTTATACTATAATATATTACCATTCCCTCCTCTTCATTTTTGTTCTTCCTCAAGTTATCTTGATTATATTTCTCTGTCACTATAGTAAGCTATTTATTTGTTCAGTTTTTGTATGCTTTGTAACAAGGATGTCTGTGTTCTGGGTTTCCAATCATTAGCTTTATCATGAATCTCCAAATTATTCCACAACACTTCTTTTGTAGCCGTTTTCCTAAATACAAATGACACCTTATGTTACTTATAAATGATTTATGTTGTGTTTATGGCAACATGGCATGGTTTTTGCAGATTATGAGTGATTGCATAATGGGTGATTTTTCTATATGAGTAACAATTAATTGGTCTCTAAGGGCATTTTCAAATAAATGAAGACTGAAGTGTTTCTAATGTTGAGCATGTGCAACATATTGTGCTTAAAAGTACTTGTGTCTTTGGGAAAGAAAGTATGGGTTTATGTTTGCCATCCTATAGAATTGCATGTGTTTCCTTACAATGGCCATATAAGCTTTACATTTATGATAATTTTGTAATAGATATAGTTGTATTTTTTATAGGGAAAGAAATTGAGGGTCAACATGAGCATAACTAAATTGCGTTAGAAGGTGAAGGAGCAACAAGAGCGTGTAGGGAAAAAGGTATCTTGTTTGATTAGTACTTTTTCACTTGAAGTCTTTCTTTGAGTTGATGAAAATATAGTCAATTAATTTATATTGTTATTTGATTGGATTCCTTATTTTAGTAGGCAGGGCACCGTCAGAATCATTCCCTACTTTTGTTGGATTTTTGAAAATTTTCAGTGTTATTAATGAAAAATATGTACATTTGCAGTTACATATCATTGCCACAAGAGCTGGAGTACATCACAGTGAGTGGGTTGAAAATGTAGATAGATGGGTGGCTAATTTTCTAGATAAGTCTGAGGAGGGGTGTTATTTAATGGTGAGCATTGTTGTTCTGATTCTAGAATCTAAAAGTCTGCTTGGGTGTTGAGGTCAATTTTTTTAGTAGTTCAAGTGTTTATTTATATGTGGTATTTATCATGTCTTACTTGCATGAACATGCAAATTTCTTTAGTTCATCTATTGTCGGTCTAGAAGTTAGTGTATCAAATAACCTATAAGCTTGTGACCATGTTTGTGGGACACAGGGACCCAGGATGGGTAAATTCATCCCAGGGACATGTGGAGAAATCCCACAAATTTTAGGAAATGTTGTGGTAAAAGTCAATGTCCTCAGCAAAGGGGATATTGTTCATAATAAATATTGACATTTTCATGTAATTTGTAACAATCACACTATTTTGTGTTCATTTACCTCTTACAAAGGCCATTAGGAAAAGCTAATTGGGGGGAGGCACCCCCAATGTTTTGGGCAAGTGCCCATGTGTCACCACAAAATGAAAATTATCACCATTTCTTGGGAAACATCCAATCTACCCCCTCCTCCTCTGGTGCCTCCTCCCCCTCAACCTCCTCAACCACTACCTATTTCCTCCTCCTCCTCCACGTCATCCTCTCCTCCTCCACCTCATCCTCCTAAGAAAAACATAAAAAAAAAAAATAATTACATATCATTTCATTGCCTTTTATTTATACTAGTTAGGATACTTAAATATTTTCATATTATTTGCAGTGAATGATAATTCAGTTATCACTACTTGAATGTTAATCCAACAAATAATCTACATAGAAAAATGCAATATAAAAAATTAATTATATGTTCTCAAATGAAATTACAAATAGCTTCCTCGACATTGGAGCAAATCAGGTTAGAGTGCCCCAAACACAAAATTACAAAAACATTCTACATATGACCGATACCTTCTCGGTTAAGATGTATTTCTAATCTAATTACAAGTGCCCCAAACACAAAATTACAAAAACATTCTACATATGAGTGATACCTTCTCTGTTAAGATGTATTTCTAATCTAATTACAATTGATCACCATTATACCAGAACAAATCGGTCTTTCAAAATTGTAACCATTCAACTTTTCTTGTTATTTGTGTTTAAATCTCAAAAGAAAATTTAATTTCCTAATGATGGGTGAGGAGATGAATATTGATATGAAATGTGTGAACAAAAGTATAATGAAGTAGTAAAGGTATAAATAAATGCTATCCATAGTTGCTGAAAAATAATTATAAGCAAGACTTTGAAACAAATGCTTAGCATTTCAAATGTGAGAACAAAATTATCCATAAATGCTATTCATAGATGCGGAAGAAATTATCCATAAATATTATCTATCACAACAAGGAATAATAGAGAGAAGATGTCCTTGCAGGGTAGAGAACCATGGTTAGTGCTTCATTTTCCTGTGGATAAGAGATTATAGGTCCTCCTCGCATATCGAATCCTGTTCACTAAGATTTATATATATTTATAGGCTCATGATGTATAACAAGATCTAACTTCCAGTATTACAGAGAGATTTAGTCGAACTTAAGTGAGTTTATTTTAACGAAAAGATTTATATGCTCAAGCTATAAAGCAAAGACAAATATCTGTCTTACAAGATATGGCTGGTATATGTATTACAATAATAATTTGAAATGTAGTTTAATAATATTAAAAATCTTGTAATTAGCTTTGAAATTTACACAATTAAATCTAATAAATAGTAAAGGTGAAAATTGTAATTAAGTTGCTAGGTAAATTTATGGAAAAAATTGTGTTGGGATTCAATCAACTAATGAAATAATCCGATTAAATTGATAGAAATAAAAACAACTTTTAATTCCAGAACAGAAGTAAAGCAGTTAAATGTGATGGATTTATTAAACTAGCATGAAACTAATAAAAATTTAATTAAAAAAAATAGAGAATAATACAAAATAGTATAAATACCTCAACACTGATTAAATTGCAAAGTAATTCAATTATTAAACTAGATTCGCAAATTCATGCAACCATTGTGGCGAAAATATTGAATGAGAATGGAAAGTATTACCTACATCTAGCTCCATGGAATTCGATGCCGCAAAGCTTAAAATGATAACATATAAATGGAATTCGACGCCATCGATGCATACGGTCATTGATAAACATACATGCGTTGCTTTCTGTCACCAAAAGCCACGCTGACTGCATGATCCACAATATCTGAGATTTCTTCACTCACAATATACATAATCGGCCTTGCCCATTCCACTATTCCCCGCTTTTTTATGGACAATCAATTGCTCCCGCTCCCAGGGACAACGCAAAGCTTAAAATGATAACATATAAATGGAGTTCGACGCCATGCATGCATACGGTCATTGATAAACATACATGCGTTGCTTTCTGTCGCCAAAAGCCACGCTGACTGCATGATCCACAATATGTGAGATTTCTTCACTCACAATATTCATAATCGGCCTTGCCCATTCCACTATTCCCCGCTTTTTTATTGACAATCAATTGCTCCCGCTCCCAGGGACAACACCATGATATCATACACCCCACTAGCAGACGCAAAGTCAACCTTATTATTCAACACATAGTAATGGCGACGGCCGTGGGATTGCTCATCATGAACCCTCTATCTATTCCCACAATTGTTGTTTGCCCGTCCACGGACTTAACGGGAATAGCCATCTCAAATCCTGGAGAGCACATGGTCGCATGACAGACTCCCCACATAATGAAATTGTAATTCTGCGTGTGCTTTGCACTTGCCTCTGCGAATAGGAACGGTGAACCGCTACATAAATCGTAGCAGGGTATCAGAATAGGGTTCGCTGTGTCTCTCAATGTTAATGGTCGCCCATTGCTACTTCTGAATTGCCCCTGCATATTGCTGCAGCCGCTCCCTTGAGCCTCAGGATTAACCTTCCCAGTAACCCACATGATGACGGCGTTTTAGTATTAACATGTCTTTCCCCTTTTGTACAATGAAATCCTTCGTCTCTTGGGCCGTGTAAAGAGCTCTGCCTTTTTCACCCTTTGCAAATAACCCACTCCTCTCCCACTTCCTTTAATGACTATATTCCCTTTCTAGGTCCCGATGAAAGTTTCATAAACTTCAAGGTTTGATGGATTCCATTATATAAGTTTTATATAACTCTAAGGTTTGAAGATCTATTTCAAGTAATTTATGTGGATATGAACTTCATATATATTTATATAGAAATAAATTTTCTGAAATAAAACATTCTAATGTTATATATAAAAAAATATTCAATGTGGGTTATCAATAAAATATTTTAACAAGAATTAATATGGACATATACTGAAAAATATATTTAATAATAAAAACTACTTTAATTTGCTTGACAAAATGTCTAGATATACATCTATGTATATATAAAAATGTTTATTTGTTCCTATATGTATACTCTATTTATCATTCAAAAATACAATTTAAACACTAAGCAAACATATTGTATTTAACACTATAAAAAACTTTGCACTGGAAATTTGATCTCTATCAGCTCATGTTAAATTTGTGCTTAAATATGGCTCTATACTGGTAGATGCCTTGAATTTCTTATTATGTTGTGTCATTGGGCAAGTTTGACCTTCTGTCTCAAACCAAACCAAACTAGACCAAATGAGATCGTGTGACTGCCTGAATTAGTCTTTATTAAATTGTTTTTACAAATAGAGTATCTATTTGTGCCTTGTTACAACATTCATTAAATAGTTCTTCCATTATCACTTTCAGTTTTGTTTTGTTTAAGATGCAAGCACATTCAATTGTGTTTATGATAGCATTCAATTGTGTTTATGATCAAATATATATTTGTGTTGTAAGTCAATATTAATTTATTTATTTTTTATATTTATGTGAGATGTTATTTTTTTTTGTGAATCCTTCTCTTTTTATGTATGGAAATGTATATTTATTTGACATGCATTTAAAGTATATTTATTATTTTATTAAAAATACTCATATTATAATGTATTTTTTTAAATAAAAATTGCTAGAATGAATATCTTTATTATTATTTTTTTAAATTACACTTTAAATAGAATTATGGGGTTTGATTCTTTTATTGATATTGTAAAATAGATTTCAAGTTTGTAATGTCTATAAAATTGTATATTATGATGATATATATTTATTAAAAGAATAAGTTTCACTTAATGCTAAGTAATGTTAAGTCAAGTCAAGTTTATAAATTAGATTTAATATTTGTGTTTTAGGCTTAGGATTATGCGAGGGAGGGAGGAAGCAATAGGAGGGAGAGAGATATATCGAGAGTGGGGAATTGGAGAGAGAGTGGCTCAAAGAGAGAAAGTGTGAGAAACTGAGATAGATTTTAAGACAGGGAGAGTCAAGGGGGAGAGAGAATGAGAAAGAGGATGAGACATAAAAAGAGAGAGGGAGAGAGAGATATAGGAATAAATGGAAAGAGCGAAGGAGTGAAAGAGACATAAAGAAAGGGAGAGAGAAAGCGGGAAACGAAAAGAGAGGGAGAGGGGGTGAGAGAGAAGGGGGAGGGTTATTAGAGAGAGTTGGGAATATTGAGAGTGAGAGAGAGAGAGAGGGATAGGGAGAGATAGACATAGTGCAAGTGGGAGAGGGTAGTGGGAAGAGAGGCAGTGAAAGTGAGACAAGGATAGAGAATGTGAGAGAGACATCGGGAGAGAGAGATAGAAAAAGAGAGAATGAGGTAGAGAGATATAGATAGGGGGAGAGAGAGGTATAAAAAGAGAGAGAATGAGAGAGGAAGTAAGAAAATGAGAGTGGCAGAATTAGAGAGGGGGAGAGGTGAAGAGTTTTACAAAGAGAGTGAGGAGGATATAATGTCAGAGTATGTGAAAGAGACATTTTGAGAGTGAGAAAGAGAAATATTTGGAAGTAATGAGAGAGGGAAATATAAAGAGAAAGGGGGAGAAAGTGAGAGAATGGTGAGAGAGAGAAGGAGACAGGGGCCAAGGGGGGAGGAAGTAGAAATGGAGCGAGCAAGAGACAAAGAGATAGTTAGGGTGAGATAGGAAGAGAGAGAGGGAGAGGAAAGGGAGCGTAATAAAGAGATAGAGAAGGTGATATATTGAAAAAGAGATATAGAAAAGGATAAAATTTCATAGACAGAGTGAGAGAGAGACATAGTAAGGGTCAGAGAGAAATAATGTGAGAGAGAGACAGGAGTGACAGCTAATAGCAAGAGATATAGGGAGTTGGAGAGAGAATGAGAGAGGGACAAAGGTATCGAATGAGGGAGGGCGTATTTTGACCCATCAACATTCTTTCAAAATATTCATACACATTTTGCATTCATTAAGCATCTGAAGTAATATTCTCATTGACATTTATTGCAAAAAGGATTTTTTGAAATAGAATCTCCTATCTTTGCTCATGAATCTCTATTCCCTAACTCCAATGACAAGAACCATGAATTTATTCTAAAACCTTTGGAGTGTTGAATCTTCAAAATTTTTGTTATTTTCCCCATAGAATTTTCAGAGATGAGGGAGAGGACAAAGGGGTTGTATGGTGTTTGAATCGATCATTGAAAATTGTAAATGATATGAAAAACAACTCTATGGTTTCATTTGATTCATTTGATGCTAACTCTAGCTTTTGTAGATTTTATTTTCATGGTAGGATAGGAAATTTCTCTATATAATGTATTATTGTTTACATTGTTTGAATAGATCATTAACAATTTTAAGCTAGAAAGGGAAAAAAATAGGGTTCTATTTAATTTATTCGTTTATAAATAATGTTTTTTTTAATTTCACTGTGTAGCAAACATTTTCCTTTTGGGAGATATTTAGATTTCTTTACAAAAAACTCCTTTGTGTCAATATCATTTTATCTATCTTATGTAAATTTGTGTGGTTGAATATATCTTTTGCAAAGGAATGGCCTTACATTGTTAATGATTCTCTAGGTCATGTATATGATTACACACCATGAAATGCCTATTGTGTGGATCTTTTCTTAGAAATTTATTTATTTTAAATCATGTTTTTACTTGGTTTATCTTCTATACATTTATCTTACTGAACATGTGTGACTTTATGGAGGAATACTTTTCTAGTTATTTATTTTACCCTCAATGATATTTGTGTAAACATATTTAGATCATTTTTTGTAAGTAACACTTGAAGATTTGATGTTGAGTAATATTTATTTTTATATTTTTAAATGAATATATTACAAATATTTCATAATGATATCGATTCCCTTTCAACGAAGAGTTCGTCGTTTGCATTTTACATTTGTTTTCGAGGTTTTATTTTTTTAGCAACTTTGTTTTTATCATTTCCACTAAAACTTTATAAGAAACACAATATAATTTATCGTGTAGGTGAAAAAACCTAGATCTACCCTAAATCTAGATCAAATATTTGAAGGTGCAAGCCTCTTTTGTGGGTGAAAACCTTGGGGAATGTTTTGCAACTAGAAAGGCGTAATAAATTTATTAGCCTAATAGATTGAATTTTAAGATGCATCTAGGGTTTTTTTATACCATATGTATTATAAGGATCATATGGATGTTTATAAAGAATGAATTGATGTCTACTAACATTTAATATTAAGTTATATAACTATTATAATGTTAAGGATGTTAAATATAATTGTGTCTATCACATAAAATCATATAAATAATACGATTAATACTAATACATAGAAAGAAATAGTCCTCATATTTTTTTTGCCTGCAACATAAAATGGTGACCAAAATGCATAAACTATTATGTAATTTTAGATAATATTGTTTAGTTTTAAATAAACGTATAAATGTTGAACTTTGTATATTATTATTTTGAAATTATAATTTCAACGATACTCATGAATTTTGGATTGAAGTAAACGATCAAAATTATAATTCAAATAACAACATAAATAACTAAGAAGATATTTTCTTTACCTTCTCATCACCAAAAACGTTGAAAATGTAGTTGTTAATTATTTTAGAGAAGAGGGGTAAAATAAAGTGTTTTGTTTGGTATTATATTATTTTTTACTGACATAAATATATTTCAACAAAAAATTCATCCTTTAAAGAAAGGGTAGGAAATTCATTTCTATGTTGATATTTCAACTAAACTAGATTTATGACCAGTTTTCTAGGTGAAGATGCATGTTTACATCTCTATTAATCCCTCTAAAGTTTTATCCATTATACATAGATATATTATTGGTATTAGAGATAGATATATGATTGGTAAACTCTCTCACTCTACAATTTCTATTGGTAGGAGGCAGATATCTGGTGACAACACATAATCAGTGGCCATTGAGTTCAAAGATCCATAGTCTCCTAGAAGTTTTACACCACTCAAAAGATTGTGTATTTTTTATTCTTGGTGAAATCAAGCATAGTAGTATAAATGAAAGCACTAGCTAATAAGTTACTAGCTCGCCAAATAATTTTTAAGAACTTCTCTATATCTCAACAAGAATCTTGTATATTTTCAATGATTGTATATCTTATTTATATCCATATCTCTATGAATATGAAACCATACACATTAGTGCTACAATTCATGGAATGAAATAATCACATGTGTAGCTAAATGTTTGAAAAATATGCTTGAGACAAAGATAAAAATAATACCCTTGAGAGAATAATTAAATCTAGCATCTAGTAATTACACATCTCCCTTATACGAGGATGTAGAGCACCAATCATGCAATCAATATATTTTAATATTTAATTCCATTTATTGATGTTATATTTTACAAAGTTTTTATAAAAAATATTGAAACATTTTTTATCTAATTTTCTCTTAATGTTGCATTTATCCATACTTCAATGATTAATGACATCATAAGTGAAACTAGAAATTGGTCGGTTCCCATATATGATATATGTTTTTTAGTCTATATCTTGGTTTCATAAGAGTACAAGGGAAATTTTTTATTTAGTGGCATACTTTTACAAGTTTCCAACAAAACATATATAGTCTCGAACATTATTTAAATAAAAAAATCTTTAAAACATAAATTTAATTTGTAAATTTTACGAGAATGTTAATGTGATTGTAGAAATTATTTTTAAATTATCCTTTTTTCATTATAATTTATTTAAAATTTTGAATCCAATTATATCCATTAACTTTATGAAAGTATATATTTGAAACCAAAATTCATTTGCAAATATAAATTATAGATTGATAATGCATCCTCTTTCATTATATTATACCAATCTAACTCACAGATGCATATAATTGGCCAATCCACATATGTATATATTTTTTTTAAATACTGATGATTTTTTTTTATTTTTATTTTTTTTACGTTTTTGCAAATTTAAAATAAAATATAATAGAAAACCTTTCATCATTTAGTTTCTTATCATTCTCTAATCCAATGAATGTTTGTAACAAGTTTATCCCCAAATTTATGTCATTCCATTCAGTTGTTTAGTCATTAACATTTTCCACATGTGTCATTATTTATAAACTAGTGATCTTTCTTGCATGGCTATAGATGTTTCTTTTCCTTTTTTGTTAATTGGAGAACTTTTATTATTTCATAAGATTACATCAGTTTATATAATTTTCTATGATCCTATTTTCCTCACCCATACCCTATTTGATGGCCAGTAGCTAATTACCAAAAATAATAGCCAATTACCAAAAATAATTTTTTAACTAGAATAAAAAAGACACATTATATTATAATACCTTCAATATCAAGATGCTCCTAGATACAATTACAAATAATATGACTTTACATAGCCACTATGCTTCAGTCTAGATCATGGTGATGGAGGAGGCCTAATGTCACAGTGGATGTGCTTCACCATATAGCCCGTGTCCCTTCAAAGTGATCCAATTTATGTTATAAGAGCGATTGTACCCTTTGCATGCTAGCCCAACAATCAGGAATATGTGAATGATTTCTTTACAACTCATTCATGACACTAACAGTTGTATTCTTGTCTTCATGTTAGTCTTTGTTCAGTTTCTCCATAGGTTGGGTGATATGTCAAAATTTCCTAATAAGGTTGTATTGCAAGGAAATAAGTCCTAAATACTAACGGTGTGGGCTAGAATGGGGTAGAGGGTCTCACCATGCCCGAATCTCCCACAAGGTGTCATCCTTGTTGAGCCCTATCTATAGTTACATTTCTAGCCCTACCTCATTGATAAAGCATTGCACTCCAAGCTATATAAAAATAATTCTTACAAACCAAACAACTATTTCCATAAAATAAATCAATACACCCAAATAGAATACCCCCATAACCCGAATATGTACATCATAGACATATATAAGTGGTTAGGGCTAACATTCACAACCTAAGTCGATAAACACACCAAGGTTAGGGCTAACATTCACAACCTAAGTCGATAAACACACCAAGCCCTCCATCAAAACACCAGAAACTCAAGATCCTTATAAAACGAGGACAACCAATTAATGCTAGATGGATCTATGTATTCTAGTCCACCCACTAACAAAATTCGCTGCATCACCAAGACATAAACCCTGGACTAAACCAAAACCTTGTAAACAATCGTAATATCAATCAAGAAAATAAAGATCCAATGTCCATGGTTAATTTAGAATAAGGCCAATATTGGTGAACTATGGTAGTTCTTAACCCCCATCAAGATGAATACATAGATGATGATATCAAGACATATATAGTGAACTTAGCTTAGTGATGTATAAACCATTGACATACCCCTCTGTGAAAAATATTTCCTAGTACATCTCGTTGTTTCTCTAGTGTGTATCATTTGACTAAGAGCACTATTTTTTCTACCACCTAGTATTGTAAAACCAAAAGGAAACTTCTTTTAAAGATTCAAATGAGTCCTTTGACTGGACAAGGTTGGAATGATCCTAGAATCACCTTATATCTTATACAATTTAGTATTTCCCATATTAATTCTCAGTTGATCCCCAGTTTGAGCACGTAAATCCCTAGGTCCCATGCCTAAACCAATGCAGCTACTCCCACCCCCATCATCTTGTTGAAAGTAATAAAATATCACCTCATCAATTAACATAAATTCACATGTTCTTACATGGCTCGAGGGTATCAAGACAACCATCATTAATTATAATTAAGGTCGAGTTAGTAGCAGGAACCTCCGTGAGCCTCACTTCATAATGTTTTTTCAATGCCAATGGGTGGCTATCAATATGAATTACTTGCATGTCTATTTGGATCTTAATTCGTGATTGAAATCTCCACCATCTTAAGGGGATCCCCTATTGGGTAAATATGGAATGAGAAATGTGACATGCAACCACATGGTGGAGACTTAAAATGCATTGGACATTTTTTAGTTATATCGTACTTATTTATTTTTTAGTCTTTCTACATAATCCATTATTATGAAGATATACTCTAGTAACTAATTATATGTTAATTGTTTATTTTAGTATATTTGGATGACAATAGGACGCATTGCATTTATACATTAAAAAAAAACATTGATTGGATGATGGAATGGATTGAATGATGGAAAAAATAAATTTATGGTAAATTATCATGACATGGTGTGACTACATTAGTGAATGAAGTTGAACGTGAGGTAGAGACCAATAATAATGAGAAAAAAATTGATTTATAAAACAGTTTAAAACATAAAAAGGGTATCATGTCCACCCATACTATTTATTTATTTTTTAATATTATATTGATTTATATCATCTATTTTTTTTTAATTTCCATAAATTATAGGTATAAATATTTTTATGAAC
>APFE030573813.1:49273-90776 GCA_000404065.3 Pinus taeda | reverse complement strand
TTTCTCTCACGCTTGTTAACAATTTACATCATTGACTGGTAATCAAGCGGTTTCTACCATGTTCAACTTCGACACATTCAATCGCGTGGATAGAATCGTACTGTTTCGGGACGTAGAAATGAAGACCCTGGATCTAGTTTCTACCATCCAGGTTGCGAGGAATTTTGTATTCATTATATTATGGAATATTCATAAACAGATGGTTGCGTCCATACTATGTCCACATGTGTCTGTACTTATGATGTGTTACGAGATCATTCCTATATCAGAGCAGTAGTTAGTCTTCTATTCAGTTTTTAGTCTCTTAGTCATTTTTTATCTGAGTATGGGAATGCCTACCTCAGCGATGATATGATCTCATATATATATTTTGCATTGAATTTTTTTATAGGTTCCAACCGTGCTCTCCGCAAGATGATCCTCGAAATGATAAAGCACTTCACTCTTCCTATATGATAAATGAAAAATCCTCATATACTACAGACTTCGCACCTTAGGGGGCAATCTGTTACACAAAAATATTGTCACCTTGATTATTTCCAGTCGGTGTAGGCCTATCATCACCTACACCAACTTCCTAAGCAAGTCTTAATCCTCAGCTCTTCAAAACAAGCTTGAGAAATGAGAGAAAGACATCAAAAAGCAATGTAACTCTGGTTCCGCACTTTCTCTTACTTTTGCCTGCAGGCCCGCACCTTTTTTTCAAGTCATCTGCGTACTTATACGCTCTGTATGTAAAGGGGAGGGTACGTACCCCTGTAAAAGTCAAAAGGCGCAATCTTTATCTTAAAAAACTCATCTTGGGTTAATTCTAGAGTTTTCTAGAAGCATTTGTTACGTGAATTGTTCGCTCCAAGTGGTTCATGCATCCCATCATAGGAGGAACTAATCCCTTGTTGAGAGGAGCTATCCCTTTGAAGGAGGACTCTATCCCTTTGAAGGAGGAGCTGGTAACTGATCTCCATTGCACTATAAATTGAGGCATTGGGTCAGTGGCCAGAGAGGTTAGAAGCTGAACTTTTTGAGGGTAAATGCTAGTGAAATCAAGACTTCCTATTTGAGCTTAAGAGGAGAGATCACATACCTTTTTGGCTTCATAGGGAGTAAGTGAAGCTTGTCAAAGTATAGGAAACTTCTTGTTGGACCCTGGAAGGATCTTGTACAGCGTCAAGGCAAAGGTTGTAAGGTTATTTTCTTTTGAATTAATACAATCAAGCTCGTTTTTCTCAACAAGTATCTTATGCTATTTGTTTCATGGATTCCTTGAATTTCATGTTAAATATGTTTTATAATATTGGATATTCAGGTGTTATTTAATTGTTTGCCTTGTTTGTGCTTGCAGGTTTGCGATAAAGGAACTTACTTGGATCAAAGAAGCGAAGGCATCTCCGAACTTGCGTTGGACATGAGGTAGGCCCTTAAACACACTTGTTTCCCATTACTTATAGAGCGCATTTAGAGAAAGATAGTGTTTCGTTGGTTTGTTTGTCATTAGGTCTTCATTAGATTCTAGGAAGGTCTATCTTGTCCACAAGATCGACTGATTCCGCGTGACACTACTATTTCCACTACTACTATCATTACTAATATTATAGTTAACATGCACACTATGCACTCTTATCATCTTAAGCAACTTAGAAAGAAATTTACTAGGGTTGTTGTAGAGTACGAGGGGAAGGTTGGGGGGAATGCTACCTGAGGCTTGTTGTAATTGGTCTCTAACCCTCGAGTATCCCTAAAGAAATTTCAGTCCATTTGGTTAAGAGTGAACAATTGTTCCCATGGTGAGAAGAAGTTTCAGTCTTTAATTGGTTCCTTTCGACAAGGATAATGGAAATTTGAGAAAGGGAATGAGTGAAGTGTGAATTATAGGGGTTTCAAAAGTGAGAAGAATGAATATGAAATGGAGTTAATATGATAACCAAATAAGGTGCTTGATGGAAGGAGTTGTGTTATGTTTGAACTGTACCTTCCAACAATTCCCAGATCTAATTTCAGAGGATTGGAGGAATGTATTTGATCTTGAGCAGACTGATGTGACAGGAAGAGTAATGATGAGAGAGTATGGTATAACGATCATGAGTGTAATAGAAATTTTATAAGCTCTTCAACATTTTTCTTTAATAAAATCATCCACGAATTTAAATCTAAGTTCTTATATGAAAAATAATTTCAACATTCTATATACCTTTACTTTTGTGAATTACTTGACATTCTTTTGTTGTGGATTGATGTAGAATTTGGTCTTGGCTACAGAATTGAAGATCTGCTACAAAATTATATAAATTTTGTTTATTACTTTTCATTTCTTGAATTTTCCTTGTTTGGTGAGGAGAATAATTCTTTATTGTTGCTGTTGCTTTTGGTGATCAGTGAAAATACTAATCCTCAGAAATATTGATTGCCACCTGAAATTTAATAGAAAAATAAGGGTAGAAATAAATAGGGACAATAAAGAGGGGATTATGAAAATCTAAACCACCAAGAGATCTTCATTTTCAGTTAACATTTTTTGTATAAACATGCCAACAATGTTGGTTTTCATATTTATACTTTATTATTATTATTATTATTATTTTAATTGGAAAAATTACAATGAAGTTGGAGAGTGAGGAAAATTATCTCATTTCTTGACCAACTTGGATTCAAAACTCTCTTGCAAATATTTTACAAATTCTTCCTTTGTTAATGGTTTATGATACAACCTTAATATATGACCATTAACAAGGAAAGTAATTTGCTCATAAATAATGAATCCATACAGGTGAGGATAGTTTTAGATAGAAGAGGAATGACCTATTATAGAGTTTTATGAACCCAATCCATTATAAAATATAGTATTAACCTCATAAAGACCGAGCCAATGAGCTTGAAATTTCCCTTGAAAATATTTTAAGTTGGAATAAAAAAGAAGAGCCCAGTAACCTTGCCTGAACTTTTTAGCTTTGATGAATTTGTCATGCCACTTTGATCTTTGTTGCTAAAATATGATAGTTCTTTGAATAGCATCTTATCGTATCTCATCTAGCTCATTCAATTTTGCTAATCTCTATTTCTAAGCTTATGATAGATCAAGGCCCAATTTGGTTGTTGTTCTGAAGGTCTCCACTTTGAACTTAATTAAAAGAAAAACTTATTTTCCATAGAAACACTCATAAGGAGTATGTTCAGTTGTGTTCCTCCATGTAGTTCACTAAGCCCATAGTTCTTGTGGAAGCTTTTCTACTCAATCCTACCTATGCAAATGCACATCCTTGGTAAGAATTGCTTCAAGTACTTTATTGGTGGATTCCACTTGTCCATTGGCTTATGGATGATATGGAGTAGAATTTCGATGTTTGATCTTATATTGTTTCTAAATCTTTTGCACCAAATTGGATGTATATTGAGTACCCTAATCTGTTACAATTTCTCTTCGAACACCAAAATGAGTAAAAATATCCTCAAAAATAAATGTAACTACATCATTTTCAGTTGCAAATAAAATAGGTTTATCTTCTACCCATTTTGTAACATTATCGTGAAAACAAGTATGTACCTTTTCTGTTTAGATGGAGGATTTATTAGTCCATCAAAATATAGAGCCCATTTCTCAAAAGGTTCTACAAGTACTTGCGGTTGTAGAGAAATTTCATCTGATGGAATGGGCTTCCCCAGTCTTTGAAAACTATCACATCTTTTAACATATCTTTTGTCATCTTTGAAAATGGATGGCCAATAAGATCCCAAAAGAAGAATTACAATAAGAAGTTCTTTTGTCAGAAAAATGTCCTCTACATGACTCATCATGACAAGTTTTTAAGATTTCAGGTACTTCATCTTCTCGAACACATCTTCA
Organism: Pinus taeda; assembly: GCA_000404065.3. NCBI lineage: Eukaryota > Viridiplantae > Streptophyta > Pinopsida > Pinales > Pinaceae > Pinus > Pinus taeda. The sequence continues at coordinate 86,938 of APFE030573813.1, read as the reverse complement.
GATAATCATAGCAGGTCCATTTTTGTACAATTCTCCATCTATCCAAGAATAAGGTGCACTAGTTTTGATCACTTTTTGCTTTTCTCTAGCTGATAGTTGTGGAGGTAGCTTTCCTGTAGCCAAATAATTAGCAATATCTGCAAACGAAGGTGTTTTAGTAGATACCTCAAAAATATATTCGTCAAGAAAGCTATATTTTACAAGAACATCCTCATTATTATTCTGCATTCTAGAAAGAAAATCAACAATTGTATTTTCTTTCCTAGTCTATCAAGAATAATAATGTTGAATTCTTGTAACAATAACAACCATCTTGTGATTCTACCATTAGTAATTGGTTTTTTCGTTAGTTGTCTAATGGCAGAATGATCTGTATGAATTAAAGTTTCATAACTAGTATTATAATGATGAAATAAGTAATGGCATGCACAACATCTAAAGACTCTTTTTCCGTTATAGGTAATTTAACTCTGTCGGAGTCAAATTTTTGCTTGTATAATAGATGACAAAAGGAGTTAAATATTTTTATTCCAACACAACTCCTAGAGCTATATCTGAAGCATTAGTAGAAATGTGAAAAGGAAGATCCCAATTTGGTCCTCTTAAAATTGGTGCTTCAGTAATCTTTTGTTTCAATGTCTCAAATGCTTTATGACAGTTAGAATTCCAAACAAATTCACAATCTTTTATAGGAAGTTTGAAAAGTGGAGAGGCTATTTTTGTGAAATTTTCTATGAATATTCTATAATATCTAGTAAATCCGAGAAAAATTCTGACATCTCTTTGACAAGTACGAATTGAAATTTTAAAAATTATTTGTAATTTAGATGTATCGACTTTAATTCCATCACTTGAAATATGGTGGCCTAAAACAATCCCTTCATTGAACATCATAAAAAATTTCTCATGACTTAATGAAGGTTTTCCTCTTTACATCTAATAAGAACTTTTTCCTAATTTTCAATAGCTTCTTCAAAAGTATCACCATACACAGTAAAGTCATCCATGTATACTCCCACACAATCACGAATTAGATCATAAAAGATATATAGGGCTTCTCTCTTAAATGTGGCAGGTGCATTACATAATCCCAAGGGAAGAACCCTATAGGCATATGTTCCCCATGGACATGTAAAAATAGTTTTATCTTAATCTTCTTGTGCTAGTTGGATTTGGTTATATACATTAAAACCATCTAAAACTGAAAAATACTTATTTCTTTCCAAGGTATTTAATACTTGATTTATAAGAGGTAGTGGAAAATGATCTTTCAAAGTAGCTTTGCTTAATTATCTATAGTAAATACACACTCCCCATTTTCCATTTTTCTTAGGAATAATCACTAAGGGTGACACCCATTAACAATCTGATATTGGATAGAAGAAATTCACATTAAGTAACTTTTGTAATTCCTCCTTAACAATTTCTTTTAGATTAGGATTCATCCTTCTCTGAGGTTGTCTAACTAGTTTGGCATTTTATTGAATATAATTATGATTCATACAAGTTTTAGGATCAATCCCTTTCATATTAGTGTACTCCCATGCATAAGCATAAGTGTGTTTTTGTAATATCTGTATCAATTTCCTCTTTTGAAATTCTTCCAAATTATTGTTAATATTTAATGCTTTATCTAGAAAAATTTCTACATGAGAATTTTCAAACCTCTCCATAGAATGTAAGCCATTTGGTGAGATGATAATTATTCAATAGTGCATTGTTCTTGAAAAAATTGATCTTTCACGCAGTATGAAGAAGAATCAATATTATTCATTAAATTTATCAATTGATCTTCTTCATCTAATTGTGAAATAGTATGAACTGGTTGCATATCATCAAAGTATTTATTATCATCATCTATCCAAAATTCACTTTCTACTTAAGTTATTGTACTTGCAGGAGGATACAATGTAAATTTCTTAGTGGAAATTCCATCAGAGATACACATATCACCATATCTACAACTTATAAATGCATCATCTGTAGCTAGCTAAATTCCACCAAGGATCAATGGATGGCCTCGTAAGTTATTCTTGGGATTTAAAATCATGAAGTCTACAAGATATTCCCAAGTATCTAGAGAAACAAACACATATTCTAACCATGGTAAATTGTAGGGGCAAATTTTAGCCCAAGGGTGAAATTTAAAGGGTTTTTCATTTTAGAGGGGAATTTTTTATAATACACCAATTCATATAGCTACCAACTTCTATTTAAAAATATATATATTTTTTTTATTTTAGCCCAAAAAAAAGGGGCAAATAAACCATGCAAAGACTCATTTGGCTTGATTTTCTCCTTTGCAATGTTAAATTCGTTTGCAATCGCCAATTTTTTGGTTTTTCTAGTTTGGGAGGTTGAATTTGGTCCCAATCGGTGATCACCCTAATTTTTTGGTTTTAAAATGGAGGGAAAGGGTGATTCGGTGAACAACTCCTTATTTTCAAATCTGGTTTTCATCTATGGTAAGGCTTCCAATTTGATCCCCATTAAACCTCAGTGCTCTATAGCATCATCAACCCACATGATAAGAAGACTCTACATATCTCCAAAACAAACAATTAATACAGGAAAATGGAGTTACAGTAGAATGAAGAAATTTAGTGTAACTACAGTCACTCAGCCTTTAACAGGCTCCCTAGATTCATCACCTTCGAACAATATTTCCAAGGGAGTTCTAAGAATAAGTAGCGATGAGGAACAACAAGGAGATGGGGGTAACCTTAAATTCAATTGGTTTTTGCATTGGTATCTTGCAGCCCCAGAATATGATTTGGACAAGAGGGTTCCTCATGCATTCACTGTTATGGGCCTTGACATCATTGTTTGATAGGACAAACGTAGCCAGGTTTGGAAATTTTTTGATGATAGTTGCCCTCATAGAAGGGCTCCTCTATTTGAAGGAAGGATAGTTGAAGATGGGGATTTGCAATGTAGTTATCTTAACTGGTGCTTTGGCCCCAATGGAGACTACACATACATTCCATAAACACCATCTAACGAACCTACAGTATTGTACTCATTGCTTAGATTCCACTATAAAGTTAATACATTCCTCTCCTTGCATTGAAGAATCTAGAATTGAGAAAATTGCTTATACAGTGAACAAGGTTTTCAATGTGCCAAGAGTTTTGGTTTGTGGAAAATGACCTTATAGTCAATTAAGACTAAATATAAATTATCCTGTCTCTGATCTATATCTGAATTTGAAAATTCTTGTCTAGCAAGTGTTGATGAATAATGAAATATTACTGATAATGATACCAGAGATCCTTATCAATGTAGCAGAAGAACATACATAGAGAATGAGACAAACGAGAAGCTAAGATTGTCTTGCCCATTAACCTCTAAGAAAGCCAATGCAAACCATAAATTAGTGATCCACACAAGGGGACTTGAATTGTCTATATATACACAAGTTGGCCTGGCCTAGAATATTAAAATTTGAAGATAATTTTAATTATTCTGATTGGGGATGTCTACGAGTTGCCCTTTGATACCGAGGAAAGAGAAAAGCTAACAATATTTATCCTTTAGTGGTCAACACAAGTTTCCTCTTTAAGATGCTTTTCCTCCACATATGTGCAAGCGGGAATATTTTTGAATGAAATTACTAGACCCCTGTTTGATATGTCATGTCGAAGTTGCTTCCATTTGATCAGTGATTCGGTAATAGATCTAGAGTAGAGAAACGTAGTGTGTGTTGTTATAACCAGACATGAATTTTGTAACAAAATATCAAAGCTTGAGAAGAGTGTCGGGTACTGTGTTACCTTTATTTGCGTTGGATGCATGGAGAGGCCTTTTCTGTTGTTCTTCATCCTAACTGCTCAGTGCTAGCTCCTATTGGATTCTTTGTGAGCTAGTTGACATTTCATCCTGTTGTTTTGCTAAATTGAATCCTTTTTGGCAGTTGAGCTCTGGAATCACTGATTGCAAAGCATCCAACTAACTTCTTTGCTAGAGCAACATACTCATAAAAAATCAAGTTTGAGATTGGAACTACACTCTTGCTTGCTCAAGTTGTCAAGAAGAGACCAGAATTGGGAATTCAAAGCAGTGACCACCTTTTCGTGCCTTTGTAGAGCGAGGAAAATTTCTCTTAATTCTTGATATTCCATTGGCGCTGTGAGGGAGCTTTCAATTTTAGGGATGTAAACCTGTGAGGGAGAGAATTCCACCCTAAGAGCTAATTTTGATTGTTCGAGGCTGAATTTGGCCATGATTAACTATTTTCCCAAGCAAGACACACCATCAAGTTTTAAAACAGGAAATATAAGCTCAATTGAATACAGAGAGCTAGAAAGAATAGAAACTTTGAGATGGAATTGACTACGAGCCTTGCCAAAGACATGACCATGGTCTACACTGTATGGGATGAACCAGAGGTAGAGTGCCAGATCTCACCAAAAGCAAATGTTACATCCCTTCCCTGAAACTAAAAGGGAGCAATTCCACATTAAGAGACGATACTATAATCCTACCTTAAAACCATATTCCTAAGGCCAAGCACTTATTAGACATAATGTGGGTTAATTTAAGCGTGTATAGCGATATGCAAGTCTTATCCCTCCTGTCCTAGCTTCATGGGAATGGTTTTTCATGCTCAGCACCATGTCTTAATGATGATGTTGTGACGTGTGATGAGGAATTTGTAATATGGGACAATTTGATCTTAAGCTCAATTGTTAACATATAATATGCCCCTTTTTCCTTGATCTGTTATTGGTTTTTGAGTCTGCCATAGCGTTCTGCTCATGAAGGATATGATAAAAATTCACCTTTTCAAATTCAACTATAGGTTTTCTTGATTCTTTCCAAAATGGAAGATAAACGAGGGTCTGCAGGATTAGATTTAAATATCATATGCTAAATAATTAGGCCAGAGTCTCCTTACACAGTGAGATTTTGGATTTGAGAACTCTTGGCCAGAGTGAGTCCTTGCAAGAGAGCATAGGCTTTAGCTCTGTTGTTTGACATGATGCCAAGAATCCATTCGTAATTTCACACCCTTTTCTCCTCAGGGCAGTAGATAACCCCTCCTGCATTTGCCATGATTTTAACATTAGGTTAAGGGACTGTCTACTGAAATATGAACCTTTGTTTTATATGCTTCAGAAGTAATTCAAATAGTTGGGGTTTGAGATATAGGCTATATAGGTGTATGGCTTCTATGATCTCTACTCAGGGCCCGAACATTTTTTTCTTCCTTCATTTTTGAGCCATTTTGGGTGAACTTGCAAATTGTTAATCAAAAACCTGCGAGCTTCCTGTGAATTACACTTTTGTAAGTTTCAGGCAAATGGAAAAAGGTCAAAAAAATATGTCCAAAGAGACTTGCAAATGGCTGAAACAAGGTAGTAATGGAGCCTATCTCAACTCACTGGTTAAGGTTGACAAAATTTATATATAACAGATACTCCCAAATGTGTGGGGGAAGAAGAGGACATGATCGTTAAAACACATTATAAAGGTTACAAGAATTTGACAAGGAGCCCAATAAATCAAGTATTATAAAGCTAACTGCAGGCTACAAGAAAAACCAAAAAATGAGATGGCTCTCCTCTTCGAAGTAGGCATACTCATGCTTAGGTGGGAAACAAGCATGAATGCTAAATCAGGTACATTGCAAAGCCATGAAATATGCATAATGAAAAATCATGGCCACAAAAGAATATAGAGTGGATCCATGTCAAATCAAGATCATAGCCACGAGTAGATACCTAGTGAATTTGTCTTAGTGTAAATTAAGAGAATAATTGGAATTGTGAGAATATCATCCAAAGTACCAATGTAGTATAAGATAGTGGTATTGTTAAATAAACTCAAGTAGTAGCACCAAAGAGGGATGCCACCACATTAAAACGTCTACAATCCAAATCCATCAAAATGTATGAATCATACCATGTGAATACATGTATTGGAGTGGAACATGGGAGAAACTATCTAGTCACTAGTCATTGATGTATATTATTGCTAGACATGAGGAAACCGACTGATAATGATAATGGGCACCAAATTACATAGTACACTTTAGCAAGTGGAAGGAATATTCATTTATTGTTGATCCAAATGGATCCTAGAAAACCCTCTAAGTCTTCAAACATTCAAAACTATCGCAAAAGGGGAACCTCTTAAACAGTCGGATAACACTATCAAGAGCCAAAAAACATGAAGAAAACATTGAAAAATAGGCTTATTGGCGGTCAAAGCAACTTTGAATTGGAGCCGTCGGATTTGGTTGATCAACGGTCCAGATCCGATCGGCGAATCGCAATTGGTGGTGGAAAAGGGAGGCTATCAGCAGAGACCACAAGGAATACGCGACAGCGATCAGCAGGGTCAATGAGGACTGTCGATCAAGTGCGTAGATCGACGACCCAAGTTGCATCGTAGTATCGCTATCAACAAATACAAAGGAGCGCTTACAACGGCCCGGGGTATGTACGATGTGCGATTGTGATCAATCACATCGCAACATCACATCAAAACATTTCAATGGAGTGGGGCCGATAATAACCATGACTGTGATAGCCAGACCTGATAAAACTATGGATGATATTTGATAATATTTCAAGTCCGGAAACAATGTTTTTTTAGTGTAAATAGCATTTTCGCTAAACAAACGAAATACAAGGGATAAAGCATCTATGTGATATTGCAGACCCGAAAGGGTTTATTAATGCTGTTGAATACTATTTCAAGTCCGATATGAGTGGGATTTCAGTGTTTAATGTATCTTTTTAATACAAAGGAAACAGGTAGGATTTTGGGTAGGCTGTGGGCGATAAGTTGTTTGGGCTGGGCTCTGCCCAATCCCATACAATCGCTGCCACATCTCTAGGCGGTTAACCCCCGTACGAAAGGGCTTCCTGAAATGAACCACAGACATTGGATCTGGATCTCCCAGATCAACGGTGGAGAGGCAATGTCGGTATACAAGCATACACGATAGGAGTTATAAGGTGGATTCATAATATTTGAAGTCCAATAAACAATTTTTGGTGGACTTTTCCTCTGTTTGAACGTATTTCTCTGTGTAAACATAGAATGGTGATTTTGAAGATTTTCAAAGGCTCGATGACCATTTTGTTATAGTACAGGTGGCCACCATCCCTGAAAGCATTTAGTAATGATTTATAATGCTCAGAGGGGGATCTGAGCGAACAGAGGTCGGGAAGCCAAAGAGCCCGAGAAGGTGAAATGAACAAATAGTGTTGATTAGCTTTAAATCCACATACAGAGAGAAAATAGAGACAGGCAGTGCTAAGACAAAGCAAAGACAGAAACAGAGAGTGGTAGAGAGATTCTGTGTACTCAGAGAGGCTTGAGGGGTTCAAGCAAAACTCTTGTTGTTGTATCTATTGTGTTGAGACTCAAATGGAGCTCATACTTTGTAAAAACCTATTTTTGAAGACATAATAGAGAGGTCACCACTGAAGGCTAGACTAGGAGCCGTAGCCCAGGAGTGTTGGGTGAACTCCTTATTAAACTTGTTGTGTTTATGTGTGTTGTCTATTATGTTATTTAACTACTTCATTGTCTATGTATTTCGCAATCTTATCGATCCATTGCACAAAGTGACATAGGCATATCCATGCACATGAGTCTGTAATACCTTAATAATCGTCTAAGATCATATATCAAATCAAGTGGTATCAGAGCTTTAGGTTTGTTAAGGTTAGACAAGCTTGTGCTAGATTGTTGAATGCTAACTAGAACAAAGCTCAAACTAGGAGAGGGAGAGCTTGTCAAGGCTATTCCAAAAATTGGAAGAGTCTATCCTAGGAGGAGGATGGTAGAACAAACCTCATCAGAATTAGACTCTCAGTTCATGGACAGTTTCATGACCATGAGAGCTATGGTGGAGGAGATGTATAGAGAATTTAAGAAAGGGAGAGGTGAAAGCACTTCAACATCTCAAACAGAAAAAGGAGCAGAGGAACCTCTTCTAGATGGCCATCCAGAAGGCAAAAAGAAATAAGAGAAGCCCTCTCCACCATCTACTACATCATCACCACCCTCATCATCTTCTTCACATAAAACTAGCCCTGAAAAGAAAAAGAAGAAAGCTGATGTGATTAAATTAGATGTAAATTTTGATTTACCAATTTATGATGGTGAATTAAATGTAGAAAATCTAGATAACTGGATTAGAAATATTGATGTATATTGTAGGGTGCGGAACATCAATTTAGAAAGGATAAATATTCAGCTGGCTAGCATTCATCTTGGAGGAACTGCCTTAGTGTGGTGGGAAGGCAAGACACAAGCTGATTTGAAGAAGCATGGTAAAATTCTTTATACCTGGAATGAATTTGTTTTTGCCATTAAAAAACAATTCTATCCACTAGCTTATATGCAGCAAGAAATGATGAGTTGGCAAACTCTTCGCCAGCTAAAGGGCCAAAGTGTACAAAGCTATACCCAGGAATTTAGAAAAAGAGCTTTAATCCTAGGCATTTCTCTAGGCTCACCTGAAACTTTGTTGAAGTATATAGGTGGTCTACACAACTATTTGAGGCACACCATTCTCATGATTAACCCTACTAGCGTAGATGAGGTATTTTTTCAGGCTACACATCTAGAGGCTAGAGGCAAGAATGTGAACCCAGAGATTGGGGGATCATCAAAACCCATTGCAAGAAAGAACAAGGAAAAGAAGAAGCAAAAATGGAAGGATAGGAAGACAAACACTGTACAGAAAGACAAACCTTCATTCACTGACTGCAAGAAGGATGGGCATGATGATGAACACTACTAGTCTTTGCATCTGGTGCTAAAATCGAAGAAGTTCGGTGGTAAGAATAAGAAGATTGCTGCTGCTATTTAGAAGTTTTTGAGTTCAGACTCATGTGATGAAACAACAATCACAACCACAAGTATAAAAGGTAAAAATTCTGAAGCGTCTACTAGTAATTCTGATCAACTTATTGATAATGAAGACAATGAGAGGAAAAGACATGAGATTTTTCATATTAGAGTTATTTCCAAGCATAAAAAAATTGATACTTTATTTGATAGTGGTTCACAAGTAAACTTAATTTCTAAAACAATTGTAAAGAAGTTGGGCTTACTAACAACACCTCACAAGAAGCCATATCCATTAGGTTGGGTATGTGATAAAGCAATGCTACAAGTGACTAGACAATGTAAACTTAGGTTTTTTATTGGGTCAATTTTTTCAGATGACATTGAGTTAGATATAGTCCCCTTAGATATATGTGGTATTGTTTTAGGAAGTCTTTACTTGTATGATAGAAAATCCATTTTCTATAGAATTGAAAATAAGTATCAACTCACAAAAGATGGAATAGAATATATTGTAAGAGATCTTCAGCTCAAAAATAACTACACTCTCATAAACTCAGGGCAGATGAAAAGAATTGTAAACTCATGCAAGCAAATTTTACTAATGGTTGAAAAGGAAAAGAACCCTAATAAAACCAACGCATTTGAAGGCTGTGATGCTAAACAGAAAGATGATTTAGAAAAAGTTGTTTCAGAATATGATATCCTATTTCAAGAACCTAAAGTTCTGCCACCCAAAAGGGAAATAGTACATGATATTCATATGTAGCAAGATGCTCCATTGCCTAACATCGGAATGTACAAGTTATCCTCTTTAGAGAATGTAGAGATCAAGAAGCAGGTACAGGAGCTGCTCGACAAAGGATTCATAAGGCCAAGCACATCACCATGTGGATCTCCAATTGTCTTGGTGAGAGAGAAATATGGCTCATGGAGGATGTGCATTGATTACAGAGCACTGAATAAAATAATGATCAAGAATTGTTATCCTCTTCCTTGCATAGATGATCTATTAGATCAGTTGAAGGAAGTTGTTTACTGACTTGCGCAGTGGCTACCATCAAGTCAGAGTAGCAGAACAAGATGCATGGAAGACAACTTTGAAAACAAAGCAAGGGCTGTATGAATGGCTAGTTATGCCTTTTGGCTTAACTAATGCTCCTGCCACTTTCATGAGAGTAATGAATGATGTACTCAGACCTTTTATTGATGATTTTTTAATTGTATATATAGATGACATTCTTGTTTTTAGTAAAACATGGGAATAATATTTAACGCATATAAAGTAGACTCTAGATGTTTTGAAAAGAGAAAATCTCTATGTTAAGCTATCAAAATGTGAATTTGGCAAAACATCTTTGAATTTTTTGGATCATATTGTAGGGGGTGATGAATTGAAGATAGATCCCTCTAAGGTTGAAGTCATTGTGAACTGGCCTAAACCCAAATCTGCTACAAACATTAGGAGATTCTTAGGAGCAGCACAATATTGAAGAAAGTTTATTGCTAACTTTTCCTTGATTGCAACTCCCTTACATGCTTTAACAAGATTGAACAAGGTGTTTCAGTGGGGAGGCAAACAGCATAAAGCCTTCGACACCTTGAAAGAAAATATTAGTACAACACCAATACTAGCATTACCAGATCTTCAAAGACCATTTGAGATTGAAATAGATGCTTGTGACTATGCCATGGGAGTAGTGTTGATGCAACATGGTAAACCCATATGTTATCATTTCGAGACATTTAATTCTACAGTAGTAAATTATCCCACATATGATAAAGACTTGTATGCATTAGTACAGAGTGTGAAAAAGTGGAAACATTACCTAATGGGAAAAGAAACAGTTATACATATTGATCATCAACCACTTCAATATTTGCACTCACAAACTAAATTGCAGCAATCAAGACATTATAGGTGGATGGGTTTTCTACAACAGTTTCATCTTGTCATCATATATAAGAAGGGCATACACAATAAAGTTTCAGATATGTTATCTAGACCAATCATAAATGCATCTACTATACTTAAGCATAACTCAGTATTGCATGAAAGCTACATTGAACAATATGCTCAAGATGTAGATTTTAAAGATGTATGTGCAACTTTAATTCATGGAAAAAAAGTAGAAGAATTAGATTATCATGTTAAGGACCAACTCTTATATAATTTGGGAAAGTTATGCATTCCTCAAACTGAAAGAGTTAACATAATCCAAGAAGCACATACTTCTCTAATATCAGGTCATTTTGGGGTAAGTAAAATAGTTGCACAGCTGCAAAGATTCTGTTATTGGCCAAGAATGCATGAAACAACTTCTAGATATATAAAAGGGTGTACCATGTGTGCTAGAAGCAAGCCCAACAATAGAAAACTAGGCTTGTACACTCCACTTCCAGTTCCTTCTCATCCTTGGGAAAGTGTTTCCATGGACTTTGTTGGTAGATTGCCAAAGTCTAGAAAAGGTCATGACTATTTATATGTTATTGTGGATAGGTTCAGCAAAATGTGTATTTTAATACCATGTAACAAGCAGATTACAGCTGAACAAACAACAAAGTTGTTCTTTCATCATGTATGAGTTCATTTTTGGTTACCCACTTTTGTTGTATCTGATCGAGATTCCCGATTTGTTGGGAAGTTTTGGTCAATTCTATGGGAGTTGATGGACACCAGACTGAAGAAGAGCACAACCTTTCATCCACAAACAGATGGCTAGACAGAGATGGTCAATAAGACAGTGATCCAGTTTCTTAGAGGCTATTGGAGCAAGCATCCCAAGCTTTGGGATGAACATTTGTGTTATGTTGAACATGATTACAACCGTGCTAAACATTCTTCTACACAAAGATCTCCTTTTGAGACTTGTTTTGGTTTCACACCAAGGTCTCTCTTGGATTTTGTCTTTAGTAAAGACACAACAGTTGATGAACACAATGATGTGGACAAAACAACCAAGTTCAATCAACAGATCCAAGAAATTCACCAGGCAGTGTAGGAACAGCTGGAAAAGAGCCAAGCCAAGTACAAGGCAATGCATGATAAGCATTGAATTGAACATAGCTTCCAAGTTGGTGATCAATTCTGGTTGTACATCAGCAAAGATGGAATGCAAGGTGAAGGTAAGAAGCTGAAGCCAATAAGGTATGGGCCTTTCAAGATTCTTGAGAAAATTGGTGAGAATGCTTTTCGCCTTGATTTGCCAGCTTACATGCACATCTATTCAATAGTTAATGTAAAGAACTTGAGACTGTTTGAACCTTCATTGATTGAAGATCCCGAAGAGCAAAGTCAGTTGCCTTCTGTTAATGATCTGTTGCCTGAATATCTCAATGAGTTGTAGGAAGATACAATTCTGGACAAGAAGGTGAGAACTACGTGTAGAGGGGATGTTGAGTTCCTGAGAATCAGACTCAAAGGTTCAAAACCAAGCAATGGAAGATGGATAGATATTGGTCAAGTGAGGAAGCTATATCCTCACCTGATTGATGCTTAAAGAAAACCAACTTTTGGTGGTCCAAAAGCCTTTGTCAGTGGGAAGGTGTGATCCAAATGGATCCTAGAAAAGCCTCTAAGTCTTCAAACATTCAAAACTATCACAAAAGAGGAGCCTCTTAAACAGTCAAATAACACTATCAAGAGGCAAAAACATGAAGAAAACATTGAAAAATAGGCTTATCAGCGGTCAAAGCAACTTTGAATTGGAGCCGTCGGATTTGGCCGATCAATGGTCCAAATCCGATTGGCGAATCACAATCGGCGGTGGCAAAGGGAGGCTATCGACAGAGATCACAAGGAATACGCGACAGCAATCAGCGGGGTCAACGAGGACCGTCAATCAAGTGCACAGATCGACGGCCCAAGTTGCATCACAATATCATTATTGGCAAATACAAAGGAGTGCTTACAATGGCCCGAGGTATTTGCGATGTGCGATTGTGATCAATTACATCACAACATCGCATCAGAACATTTCAATGGAGAGGGGTTGATAATAACCATGACTGTGATAGCCGGACCCGATAAAACTATGGACAATATTTGATAATATTTCAAGTCCGGAAACAACACTTTTTCAGTGTAAATCCCATTTTTGTTAAAAAAACGAAATACAAGGGATAAGCACCGATGCAATATTATGGACTCGAGAGGGTTTATTAATGCTATTGAATACTATTTCAAGTTCGATATGAGTGAGATTTCAATGTTTAATGTATTTTTTTAATACAAAGGAAACATGCAGGATTTTGGGTAGGTCGTGGGTGATAAGTGGTTTGGGCCCGGCTCTGCTTGATCCCATACAATGGTTACCATGTGTCTAGGCTAAGGAGAGAGAAAACCACCCTCATCAGGTGGTTAACCCCCATACAAAAGGGCTGCCCAAAATGAACCACAACCATTGGATCTGGATCTCCCAGATCAACGGTGGAGAGGTGATGTCGGTATACAGGTGGATATAATAGGAGTTATAAGGTAGATTCATAACATTTGAATTCCGATAAACAGTGTTTGGCATACTTTTCATGTGTTTGAACATATTTCTATATGTAAATAGAGAGCGGCGATTTCGAAGGATTTCAAAGGCACGATGACCATTCTGTTATAGTACAGGTGGCCAGCATCCCTAAAAGCGTTTATCAATGATTGCTAACGCTTAGAGGGGGATCTAAGTGGACAGAGGTTGGGAAGCCAGAGAGCCCAAGAACGTGAAATGAACAAACAACACCGATTGGATTTAAAGCCACAGATAGAGAGCAAACAGAGACAGGCATTGCTGAGACAAAGTAAAGACAAAGATAGAGAGTGGTAGAGAGATTCTGTGTACTCAGAGAGGCTTGAGGGGTTCAAGCAAAACTCTTGTTGTTGTATCTGTTGTGTTGAGACTCAAATTGAGCTCATACTTTGTAAAAATATATATTTGAAAACATAATAGAGAGGTCACCACTGAAGGCTAGACCAGGAGACGTAGCCCAAGAGTGTTGGGTGAACTCCTTATTAAACTTGTTGTGTTTATGTGTGTTGTCTATTATGTTCTTTAATTGCTTCATTGTCTATGTATTTCACAATCTTATCAATCCATTGCACAAAGTAACATAGGCATATCCATGCACATGAGTCTATAATACCTTAATAATTGTCTAAGATCATATATCAGATCAATTGTAGTCCCCTATAAACTAAAGAACATGACAATGAGGAGGGAGAAGAAGAAGAGGGATGAGAAGGCCTTCAACACGCATGAGCAATTGAGGAGGTTGAGCGATTTTGAGAGAGAGAGAGAGAGAGAGAGAGAGAGAGAGAGAGAGAGAGAGAGTGCAGGAAGCCAGGAAATAGATTTTCTGGGCAGCATACAGTTTTGTACATCCACATAGAATCCATACAGCAGGATCATATGTCCCCTTTCGCACATTTTGTACAATAGAGAATTGTTATTTATGGTTTTTTTTCAACAGGTGTACCTCTCAAGCAACCTATAGAAGCTCAAGTTTAGGGTGATTTTGGTAACTGTGAAGTCCTGATTTTTGGGCAGTGTGTGGAGGTTTCCTTGTAATTTTTTCAAGGATTGAAAAGATTATTTGAAGGATTAATTACTTGTGTGTATGTGAAATTAATTTTTATGCTTCCTCTATTTACTTTTTAGCTAGTGCGTGATTGAAGTTATGGACTGAAATTTAATTTCAACATTAGTTAAATTCAACAACCTACTTGTTTGTTTAATTGATATCATAAGGAAATTAGTCACATTTAAAGAAAGATGTGGTTATCAATCAGGAATTAGTACTTTTTGGAGCTTGTTTCCTTTTGAGGCTTTGATGATTTATAGAAAATACATCAAGAAAAGTACTGAAGAAATTAGAAAAAATAGATAGAAGCAAGGATAATTGTTAAAACACCTTGCATTTACCACTTGAAGCATAGAGGAAAGGGAGAAAGTGTAGCTTTGGATTGACTATTATTTGAGGTGAACCTTGCTTATTCCCAACCTTCATTAGTGCGTGGAAGTCACTAATGCACATAAAGCATGCAACATCCACTATCTCAGGTTTGAAACTTGTGCCATTATAAATATGAATCCATTTTCCATCATCTCAAGGTGTCCAAATGTAGCGTACTAGTACATCTAGAAGAACTATTTAGTATAGTACAATGTCATTCATAATATTATGCCCTTGAAGCTACTTGCAAAGTAACAATGTGAATTGGTAACTAGAGCTCCCTTGTAGCACTGCAGTGGGGAAGAAATAGATGGCATAGGTTTTGAGACAACAATGACCTACCCTTTTTGGGTTGGTGGATATCTCATGTGTTGCCACTTTAATTAATTCATATCAATTAGTTGCTAGAAGCATTTGTTTAGTTGTTTAAAGGAGTATATTTATGTTCTCCATTCCCCAATTCGATAGCAAGGTACTATACAATTTTTTTCATTGAAGTTGAAAATTTGCATGGCTCAAAATATTTCTTTCCTATTGGAATGTATTCAAAGATCTCTTATGTCCTTGCATAGGTTGCAATTTCAATGTCCTATGCGTGGAAAATATATTGATAATAAGAATTCCCTTCCATCTAACAATAGGAAGATTAAGGCAAAGCAGTTTCTAAGAAACTCACATATGCTTGATAAAAACACAAAGAGAAAATTAGATAACCATTCAAATGAATATGGTGATAATGTCATGTGCACTAAACATGACTCTACTATCCTATTTGATGATTGGAAGTAAAATGATAAATCATCCTTGACATATGCTTACAGTGATGATGTGGAAAATGACATAGATAGTTTTGTCAATGTGAATTTTATGGTAGAAAACAAAGGGGATCCTAAGGCTTCATTCTCTGACATAGATGATCATTTGATAGATTATTTAACAAATGGTCTTGAACCTAACTTGAATATACTCAAATGCATCATAGACAATATATTTTGAACCTAGAAACCCATATGGGAAAACCAACAGGCTGCAATTTCAGTGTCCTATGCATGGAAAATATATTGAGAATAAGAATACCCTTCCATCTAACAATAGGAAGATTAATGGAAAGTGACTTATAAGCAAATCACATATGCATGCTACAAATACAAAGAGAAAATTAGATAACAATTCAAATGAATCTAGTGAGAATATCATGTGCACTAAAGATAACTCTACTATCATGTTCAATGATTCAAAGCAAAATGATAAATCATCTTTGACATATTCTTACATTGATGATGTGCAAAAGGACACAGATAGTTCTATCAATGTGAATTTCATGATAGAAAAAAAAAGGAAATCTTAAGGCTTCATTCTCTGACATAGATGATCCTTTGATAGAGGGTTTGAGAAATTCACTTGAAGCCAACCTGAATATACTCAGAATGCACCATAGAAGGTAGATTTTGAACTTAGAAACCCATAAGAGAAAACCAACATTTGATGGTGTCTTCTATTATACCTCATATGCATACAACCAATGTCCCTTTAGCATGTGCATTGGGTACCTACAACCATGCATAAATGATATTCACAATTATAATTGGCTACGGTGATAGGCAATAACATGTTTGAAGGAATCACATCTTATATGTGTGTGCACGTTCAAACAGGTGCAATAAGTGTTTGGTTCTTCACAATTAGATAAAACCATGTATACATAAGCATGTATACATTCAATTGGCATTTGGTATAGCTCACACCCAAATTTGTATTGGGAGTGTCATGTCTTTAATGTATGTTGAAGGGTAGATATGTTGAACCGGATCACGCAATGTGATTGAAAATTCAAGCTAGAACATAGTCCTTAGTGTTGACACAACATAATTTAAATCACCTTTTAATTGTTTCACTTTCAACCGGTCGCAAAATTGTAGTATGTAGAGTGCATTTGACATTGCAAGAAATAATAGTATTGATATTGGGCACCAATTTGTAAAACAAGAGTAGGCATCACTTTCTTAGAGTTTTTCCCCATAATTGGGAATTGGCCCTGACACCATAAACAAAGAATCCAAGCCCTACGTAGAGTTTGGAAACATAGCTTGTTCATGATTGTTGGAGAATAGCCCAAAGAGAATCATAAACTCAACATAACTCAATATTGCACTAACAAATGATTTTTTTTATTGTAAAATGCATTAACAAAAAACCGAGCCATCCAATAGAATGATATAAGGTGGCTAAAGAGTTGTCACAATATCCAAAAATTCCACTTTTCATATAGGAACAAAATATTTAGATGCCTTTTTCTTGGTAACAACTTAGTAGTTAAAGATAAGCTTCAGCATTGTCTACTAGAGGGCTGTTGTGTCATTTTCATGAGATAAATGTAGTAGATCAATGCATTTTGTTTGAATTCCATCACATTAAATTGATGGGTTAAGGAACTGAATTGTCGACTTTGCGATGCTATGGGTGTATGATAGAGAACTTTTTAATTTTGTTTTGAGAAACACAGGTACTCAAATTTTTTGTCTGTTAATGATGTTGCAACATGCTCTTTGAGCAAAGGAAGACCATTAAACCGTTCTTAACCATCCTTCAAAAATTCACTAATGTCTGTTAGATCATGAATTTTTTTCATATAGAATGTTACTTAATATCATCTTTCAATGAAATTTTATACACAAATATATCACGTCTCATGTATTGTACATTATTTTGTGCAAATGGTTCTTATTTAAAAAAAAAATTGTTCGAAGCAACACAATCCGTTTGATTTCTGATATAGTATAGGTGTTGGTATTGTTTTGAATTTAGATTGTTAATATTGTTGTTACCTTTGGACAATGTACTGCTTGGAAATGAAGTCATAGAAAAAATCAGAAAGACTTGTTTTAAATTCCTTTAATAAGGGAAGAAAGAAAACGAAGGGCTCCCATTGGTAAAAGAGGATATATCAGGTCAAGGGATGAAATGGACACTCTTGAATAGGCTAATAACAAGCATAGGAAAAAAATATACATCTCACCTTGGATGAAATTCTTTGTTTGTTATATAATTTCAAGAGCCAACCTGGAGGTGGAGACAGATCTAGCAATACAAATCCGCCAAGAATACTCATCTTTTTATGGTTAGCATTGATACATAAGGAATTGGGATGGGAATTCATGCAAAGGAGGTGTAGACAGGGACCACGGATTTGATTTTGTGTAGAATGGAGGAATACAATATATTACTCTAGTTAAGAAAATGTCCTTCTGCTCACAAATCTAGAAAGAGTCAGAGAAGATCTTGGGTATTTCAAATGTGTGGAAAGAGAAGATAGTGGATTAAAGTTTGAAGTAGTGATATATCAAAAAATAATTGAAAGAATTTATAGCCTTGACATGCCTAATCATTTGGGAATTTGGAAGGAAAAGAACAGTCAAATATTTGAAGATAAACACATTCCTCACATTTCAAGTTTTCTCACAAGTAAGATTTAATTCTGACAAATCCGATCAATGGTTTCAAATGTTAGAATGCCTATCAAGCAAGAGGCTCATCATCAGTTGAAAGATTTGGGACTAGACAGGATTCAAGATTGGCGGATAAACACATTCCTCACCTTTCAAGTTTTCTCACAAGTCAGATCTAATTCTAACAAATCAGATCAATGGTTTCAAATGTTAGAAGCAATATGCTCCTCATCAATTGAAAGAGTTGGGACTAAACAAAATTCAAGCTTGGGGTCTTTTTGATAGAGCTAGGCAAGGTCCACTAGAGTTTAGCAATGTTGAAGGAGTTTTGTTTGTATCTGATTCTCATCATGTCACGTTTAAAGTAGGCCTTGAGGCATGATCCAATAACTATGCAGAGCTTATGACTTTGGGGTTATTGCTTTAGTGTGCACTAGAAAGGAGAGTCAAACATATTCAAAAGGTTGAATATGCATCCTTTGTCATAAACTGGATGAAGGGAAGTGTTGAATTACATAATATCCTGCTCTGACATAAAGGAGATCTATTACATGAGATAGTAGCCACCTTCGATAGAATTTTCTTTACTCATATTTTCAGGGAAATAAATGAGGAAGTGGACACATATCGAAAGAGGGTTAATAGTTAGCAGTGGGGTCCTTGGCTGTGGAGAAAATAAGAATGGAGTCTTTGTTGCTGCCCTGATTTCTGAACTGTTTATAATGCTTATGTTTCATTTATTTTTCATTGAGTTTCTCCTTGCAATTTTTTTATAATTTCTATTGCAAGTTTTTGATTGGTTGTTTGTTCCCATAAATTTCATAGTGATGTAGGACACTTTTCATTTGGTTTTCAAGGAAGCTTGATCTTCTTTTGAGTAGCCTATTTTGCAAGATGTTTTCGATGCCTTTTTCCCATTGAGGCTACTAAAATATATGGTTTTGCATTTTTTATGGTTCTTTTGGGGTTGGGAGTTTTATCTTCTTTTCAGTAGTGTAATTTACAGTTTTGCAGGCTATATTTGGTGTTTTATTGGGACTAGAAAATTCAAGGTTCTCTAATTTGTAGAATGATTTTTCCCTACAGCAAAATTGTTTGTGGAAAATTGTTGTTTCTAAATATTAGGGGTTTGAAATCAAGCTTAATTTGAAGGTTCTTTTTGCTATTAAATTTTTTTATGTGGATTTCTCTAGGGTAGTGATCTGATTCATTTTACTAGTTGTTTTTGTGACAACAAAATGTATTTAGGTTCTGTACGATCTTAAGAAACATAACGTTGCATTTTCTTTTGTGTTTTACACGTTTTTGGGGGAACATGATCTTGTATTCAGAAGCATAGTTGCATTTTATTTTATGTTTTACACCTTTGTTTTGGGAGAATTTGATCTTGTATTCAGAAGCCTAGCTGCATTTTCTTTTGTGTTTTACACTTTTTTGGGGGGAACTTGATCCTGTATTCAGAAGCCTAATTTGAAGGTCATTTTGGCTATTACTGTTTTTAGTAGTATGATAGTTTACATGATCTACTTATGTAAAAACTGAAGTAATAGAATGTTGGGTATTGGAATCTATTGTTTTATGTTTTTTTAGTTGCAACATGATTTGGTCAAGAATGAGTTTCATTAATTTATGAAGAAACTACATGTTCATGTATGATAATAAACACCAGAATGATATTTGGATCTCTTGTTTTTTGGTTTTGAACTTTTGATGAGGACTTAGTTTTAATAATTTATGAGAATTTTGAATAACATACTAAAGATTACATGCTTTATAATGCAATACAATCTCATGTAGGAGACTATTATATTAGGATATTGTTTGTCTTCAATTTGGATGTTTTCTTTATTGTCAAGACTTGGTTTCATTAATTTACTGAAAAATGCATGCTTGTGTATGAAATCCTTATTACTAGCATCTTGTATTCATAAAATGTCAACTTGAATGTGCACGACTACAATGCAATATGACAGCTGCAAGAAGTGCACTTTTGGGGAAATTTTTTGGTTATTCCGATCACAATTCTTTTCTATGGGTTATGATGGATGATTAAATACGTATTTTTATAGAGGCCTTCATTTTATGTCTTTGTTTTGCTTCAAGATTTGGTGGATGACACGGAGTATGGGATCCTATGGGAGAGATGTCCCATTTGAGACTAAATTTTTACTAGTTGAGGGTATTGAAGGTTCACCTATGAACAATGGTGTGGGTGATGGCATTAGAGAGCCAACAATATATATTGTTTTCTTACCACTGTTGGAAGGATCTTTTAGAGCATTTTTGCAAGGAAATGAAAACAATGAGCTTGAAATCTGTCTAGAAAGTAGTAAGAATTGCAGGGATTATGAATGGTGCAAAATTATTAATGTGACTCAATTTGTCGATTCCCTAGAGTAAAATAGGCATTTTTATTTTCTCTTGAATTTACTTCGTATTTGGCATTCCAGAAGATCCTGCTATTGAGACAACTCAAGAAGTTTATTCATTTTTTTTTTATTGGAACGAATCCATATGAAGTTATTATTAGTGCAGTAAACTGAGAACCTTTCCATGTTCTAACTTTCTTATTTAATTTCATCTCTTTTGGAACTTTTCAGAATTCAGTATCAATGTTATATGATTAACATCAATTATTGATAGCGCGGTATGTTGACAAGCATTCTAAAACCTTTCTTATTTAATTTACTCTCTTTTGGAACTTCTCAAATTTGAGAATCAATGTTATATGAATAACATCAATTATTTATAGTGCAAGGCTTCTGAGAGGCATTCTAAATCCTTTGCCCATCGTGAAAGAAAGATGGCAATTTCTCATGGAATGAAATCTTGGTTGTTTCCAATGATGTTTGAGTTTGTTTTGTGCGCTAAAAAGTTTATTTCGCCTTAACTTTCAATTGAGAATGACACATCTATGTATTGTTTTACTAAGTCATTATAAGTTCTTGTTGGTTCTATGTAGTCTTATGATTTAACTATTTCTCTTGCAATTACCTTATATACTCAATTTGCTTGGTTGGTATACATGGGAAGCATTTTACACAGATGTCACAATTGAGACTGTAAAACAAGGTTTAGAAAGCTATATTATTTTTCCTGCCCCTCTTTTATGTTTTGTAATCATACATGAACTCTTGTTGAGATGTAGTTACATGGTGACCTTATCCTAAGGGTCCAGTTCCAAATTTTTGTGATTTTTTGTATTTCTTTAACAGTCTAAAGAAAGGGGGCACCACTCCAAAGTTTTTGCTTCTTGATGATGGCTGGAAATCTATTGAAATGGACCCTAATGCAAAGCCTGCTCCAGTTGGAAATACAACAAAGTAGGTTTGACCTTATTTTTTCTTCAAATATGACATTTGAAGACAATAATTCATCTCTCTTTGAAATCTGAGGATAATTTCCCTTTTATTCTCAATATTATTACAATATGAAGACAATTTCATTTGTATTCTCAAAGTTCTTATAATTTGAAGATAATTTCATTTTGATTCTCAAATTTCTAGTGGAACTCTAAAAATTCTATGGGCTCATAATTCAATTTTGCAAATTGGCTGACACATATAAAAGAGAATTATAAGTTTCAAAAAATGGAAGGACTAGTCAGAGACAAGAGGATCCTGCTTTGGGCCTCAGACACATTGGTATAGAAGCAAAGAAGAACCACAATTTAAATTAATCTACCTTAGCTGTCCTTTAGGAATTACTCATTTATCTATATGCTCCAAAACCTGCATTCTAGCACTTGCCTCATGAATTCATAATCTACATTCCTTGTTTAGTGACTAGTTGATATATTTAAACTATCATTTTTATATGTGGACTACTTACCGCCATAGTTGATTTGACATGCTACTTTGTTTTGAATTTATATTAAATTTGTATTATTCCAGGTACATTTATGTTTGGCATGCTACCACTAGTTTTTTTTTTTTGTAAATTAGGCTACTTCTATTATTATACAAAAGGTTACAAAAAGATTACATCGAGGCAGGCCTCATAATTCACCATACGGAGATGGATTTAGCACAGCTAAACACCTAACCTTGATAACCAGAGGACAGACACTTGTCACAAACCATAACTGGAAGACCAACAGACTGCCAAAAAACCATAACCAGCTGAGAGATAGACAAAATGACCCAGACATTACTAACAGTCCCAGACTTTATCCCAAGCTTGTTACAGATTACATTATAATAGCACACATAGGCGCGTTTGAAAATCGCGTGTGACCTGAATAGAGCTGAGCATGGCTTAAGCTTTACAGAAAAAACCCCACTAAGAAGGTAGAGAACAAGAAATACCAGACAATCTCCATTGAAACGCTAGAACCACCACCAGAACGCCCTGGAGACAGGCTCAAGCATCCACAGAGGTGGAGGGCTGCTCCTCAACAATCCTGCAATCATATTGATCCGACGCGCTTGAATCCGTGTATGGTGCTTCGTCTTTTTCCGACTCACTTGGACCTCCCACCGCACCCGAGGTTTCCACAGGCTGAGCTCGTTGACACAGGACTAGAGAAGGAGGCCTTTGTTCCTCAGAGACTTTTGGTGGAACTGCATTGTCACATTTCTCAATTCAAACAGATACATAGTACGTTGAATTATCCAGTGAGCATGGGAAGCGAAACCGAGTTGAGGGATGCGAGCTATGCTCGCAGACAGCAGCACGAGCATGCCCTCTGCCTCTCCCTCGGCCTTGCCTTGCACCCCGTGAATCAATTCCATCTGAGGAGGATTCCGTGGAGTGAGAGGAGCGCTGAGGATTGGCTCTGCCTTTGGCGCCTCCCCGAGACCCACCCCTGTGGCTACTAAGGCGAAGCCATTCTCGCGGCATTCTGAAATGAAATGAATAGTGAAACTGGAGCAGAGACTGCACAGAGAGCTTCGGCTCCTCGAATCCAAAGGCACAGGGAGCCAAGAACTCAGGCCCAAAGATGTGGAGACTTGTGGGGGCACAAAAGGCAGGAGATACCCGACAGCAGAGACACACAGGGGCGCAACAAGCATAAACACCAAGAGCTGACCAAACAAAAACTCAGGAGTGTGAAATTGACAGACAGTATGTTCAGGACACTCAGAGGAAGAGACCAAGGCCTTCTGAGTCGAGGGCCAAGGTCTGAACCTCTAAGACCTCCTCCAAGACCCAAAATCCAACTGCAAACCACACCAACGATATCCCCAAAGCCAAACAGCAGACAAAACAGAATGAAAGAAGTGAATTACCAGCACAGGCTCGCAGTAAATATACTGCGCGGCGACTACCCAGGCCATGAGCGAACCAACACAGAGCAGCTGCATACCGAATGCCGAAGGAACTGAACTCGAGCGAGGCATAATGCGATGGGCGGCTAGCTATAGGTTGAATTTACTGCCCACCTTCAAGTTAACGGGACGGGGGTGGTAGGCCCTTAAATGAACCGGACAGATGGTGGGACTGGGCTACCACTTTCCCAGGGGGAAGCCCGCCTCTGTACCTTCCCTTTTCATGTTCACCTGCAGCCGGGACACGCTACCACTAGTTACTGGGGAGGAGTGAAGCCTAATGTTTCTAGAATGGAGCATTATAATTCAAAATTGTCGTTCCCTATTGAGCCTCATGGGACTCTTCGTCACCAACTAGATGAGTCATTAGAATGCATAAAATTAAATGGATTGGGCTTAGTCCATCCCAAAAATGTCTTTCAATTTTATGACGATATCCACTCGTATTTAGCAAGTGTTAGCATTAATGGTGTCAAAGAAGACGTCCAAAATATTATCGAGACATTAGATGTAGGACATGGTGATCATGTTAAATTGGTCAGCTAGTATCATCAAGCAATGGAGGCTTCTATTGCTCGAAATTTCCCTTATGTATATGTTGATCCACAATTATGTATATCTGTTTATCCACAATTATGTACATATATGCTGATCCACAATTATATGTTGCATTTACAAAATCACCTTCATTTACTCATCTCACTATAAATTCATTGTGTAAGGACAGAAAGTGCTAAAATCTATAATGGATCACTTTTGGAACTCCAATGTTTAGCTCAGAAATATCAACATCTTTTGATAGCAACTTGTTATTTTAAAGAAAACATCATGCTAACCTTTAATTTAATACTAAAAATATCTTATGCAATTTCCTATAGCGAGGTATTAACTAAGATATCACATTATCCAAATAAGAGATCCAATATACTGGGTAAAATTTATCAATCAAATGGAATAGGGTAATAAACACCTTGCAACAAAGGTTCTACAGTCTTGCAACTGCCAATCATAGGACTTGCATTCTTTTGTAATATGTTTCAAAAGCTTGAAATGTATGTTGTAAAGTTGCATAGCTATAGAGATGCACTCCATGGGCATAGGTATTCTTGATTTCTGAGTTTTTCAAAGCATGCCTCAGATGTAACTAATGTACTCACTAGTGGAAAAAGACAATTCATAAGAGTAGAAAAAAAGGGAATAGAATCTCACTTAAACTTAATGCACACAAGCCAATCAAGATTCTATTCCCTTGTGTGCACTATGTTTAACTGAGATTATATTCCCTTTTTTTCTACTCTTCTGAATTGTCTTTTTCCACCGGTGAGTACAGTAGTTACATCTGAGGCATCCTCAGGAAAACTCAAAAATTAGGAATATATATTGACATGGAATGCATCTTTGTATCTATGCAACTTGAAAACATACATTTCACGATTTTGAAACATGTTCCAGCAAAATGCAAGACCTTTGCTTTGCAGCCATAGGACTGTAGAACCTTTGTTGCAAGGTGTTTATTACCCTATTCCATTTTATTAATAAATTTTACCCAGTATATTGGATCTCCTATTTGGATAGTGTGATATATTAGTGAAGACCTCGCTATGTGCAATTGCATAATATATTTTTAGTATTAAATTAAAGGCTAGCATGACATTTTATTTACAATAACATGTTGGTATCATAATATGTTGATACTTCTGAGCTAAACATTGGAGTTCCAAAAGTGATCCATTATAGATTTTAGCACTTTATGTCCTTGAAACAATGAATTTATAGCGATATGAGTAAATGAAGGTGGTTTTGTAAATGAAACATATAATTTTGGATCAACATATATGTCCATATTAGATTCTTTACAGGTGAGTGCCATAGAATTGTGTATGTTTGCTTGTAGTAAACAAACAATCTGACCAATCTTTTCTCTCCCTTGAATGTAATAGTAACAAATTTGTATTGAATAGTTTATACAGTTCCAAACAGATTGTTGTTATAAGAGCCTCTGATGATTTATGGCCAAGTGATCCTGCATCACATACCATTCATATTGCTTCTGTATCATACAACATCATTTTCTTGGGAGAGTTTATGCAACCTAATTGGGATATGTTCCATGTAATTCCCTTTATAATATATCTATTGTTTGTACTTCCAAGTTTATTTTTGAAGCCTCAAGTCTACAAGCAATAGATTATTATTATATATTTCTAATACAAAGTCTTCATCCAATGGGTGAATACCATGCTGCTTCCCGAGATATTGAGGGGTGCTCAATTTATGTTAGGAATTTTTTTTTTTTGGTTTTAGTCCTAATGGTTGTAAGAGGTATATTCTATAGCCTAGATGGGGGAGATGTCTAGTACTTTATGTATCCATGCATGAGTGTATGCATAATGTTCCAAATGACAAAAAAGGGAAGATTCTTTCTTATGATGGATCCATCTTAACCTCTAGATCTATTTAGCATTGAGAGGAAGCAAACAACTCAATTCACAAACCTCAATGTGTTTGCATCTTGAAGGAATTTGTCACTACGTTGTGGTTTGCACCTTGAGTATGAGGAACCATTGCAACCTAATAGATATGTGGATCAAGTTGTTTCTGCTTTGCATATTTGACCCTTGTTTTTATTTTGGAGCATTTTTCTCTTAACTAATTTGGTTATCTAGGGAAATTATGTTTCTTGTTTATTATATAGTTTTTGGGGTAAACATCCACAGGGGATTTAAATTGTGACTGGTCATCTTAACAATGCATCCATTCACAGTTAATCCAAAGCCTTGTGGGCATAGTTTTTCTATAGTAAATTAATTACAATTTGTATTTTCCTTGGATTGATATTGGCAATGACAAACCTGGTGAACATGACTTTTACTCTAACTAAGGTATATATATATATATATATATAAGTAATATATATATATATAATATATAATATATTATATAATATATGTATATAAGTTGGTATGTAATGTTATATATACTGTATGTATTAAATTTTTTGTCCCCTTGTCCTATCGAAAGTTTCATCTTCTCTAGACATTGGAGACATTGATTATTGTGTGCAACAACTTCTAGAAGTTGCAGAAAATGATATCATGGGATCGTTGAAGAAAAGGAAGTTGAAACAATTTCTTTAAAAATGGAGACAAGGAGTACCAAATATTTTGAAAATTTGCAGTTAATTGCTCACAATATTACTTTCTCTATGCATTCAAGTACATTGTTGGTACTTGTTAGATGAAATATTCATAGAACACTTACACCAAAAGAAAAATTTAAGATTGAGCCCATGTTACACTATTTAGAAACCAATCTTCAAGCTAATGCATCATTAAGTCAAACAAATTTGTTTTTTTTTTTGTATATGGATTGATTGAGGATGGTATGGAGGAAGAAAATATGGGTAGGAAGATGATGCAGGAGCATCAAGACCATTTTTCATTTGTAAATATGTGATAAAAGTGGGGTATGATAATTTTTAATATTTTATTAATTAAATTGTTATTTTTAATAAAATAGGAGATAATTATGAAAAGTGAGGATTATGTAAATATTCTTTTTCTAAATAAAAGGATATGAGAGAAATAGTTTAGGAGCAACATTCGGGATAGGATTTCTATGTATGGGATTAGTTGAGAAAATAAGGGGATGAGAGATTTTTGCTAAGTATTAATTTAGAAATTAGTTTCGTTAATTATGGGTGAAAGAGGATCCTTAGGGATTCAAGAGTATAGGATTTTTGTTGAGAAGTTAAAGGGATTGAACTTAGATTAGATCATTCTAAATTTTATAAATTATCAAGCCTAAAGGGCATTGAAAATCAGAGGGGGAGAAAGTGTGAGATTGAGAGTAGGCCTGAACAGTAAGGCTGTAAGCCTTCAACAAGTTGTAATGACCACGACTGTTGAATATCTGGCCACGAAGAAAGTTTGTAAGTATTTGTATGATAAGTGTGGTTTTTAGACATTGAGTATTGATTTTATGAATTTGTTTTGTAGAGTCATGCGCACTTGTATTTGGATGTGTTTATGAATGCAAAGGACCACCCTATTTTTACATAGATCGTCAGGCAGTAATCATAACCTTAAACCTATTGTAAGTCTGTATTGTTCGATGTCAGATTTTATTTGTTGAGCAGCGGGTGAAGTCATTATCGTTTCAGTTTTTGAATGGGGAAGTGGGATGAGTCGTTGTCAACATCAAGTAATCCTATGAAGCATCGGATTTAATTATAGTGTCAACATGTTTGAATAGCTGGCGTGCAATAGATGCGTGTTTTATATCGGATCGATCAGATTTGTAGTAGCTGTGGGAGGAATGGTAATTGGAGCGTGATGGGTGTATTAAAATCACGTCAGAAGCATTTTGAAATATAACTTAGTACTATATATATATATTATATTTAATATATAATAGTATATATATATATATATATATAATATATTATATTATATATAATCATTTTATATAACTGAGATTCGGGACCGCCAAATTGATATATCAATGGATGAATAGAGCTTGGAGCGCGTAGAATAGTAGTTATTATAGCAGTGTATGTCAGAGTTGGAATGTTTTAATTCAGTGGAAGGTTAGTCATCGAATCAGAACTGGAGATTTAAATGCGTTGGCAACTTTAGGATCGATGAGATCTGCGTTTCCTTGAAGGGTAGAAGCAAGTGTCACAGCTTGAGATTGTTGGATATAAGCTTTGAAAAAAGGACTCTGTCTATTTGAAAAAATTCATATAGTTGTTTGAATCGGTATCTAAATGTCGATTTATAATCTGAAGGTTGAGAAAGATTGGTTTTTGAAGGTTGATTTTTGTATAGGAAAATCGTGGGGAATTTAGACTCTACAGAAGAGTCCTAAGTTGAATTGTGAACAGAATATGATTGAGAATTGAATCCATCAGAAACTGGTTGAGTGCTATCACTACAAAGTAAGTACTGTGGTGCGAATGCATGTTGAATTGGGCGCATTGAAGAGAAGGACGAAAACAGATCCTTGGTTATGGGAACATTGTGAATGAATGGCAGCGGTGTGAGTATTTTCTCATAGGTGAAACAGAGTGTTTGAAGATCCTGGTTATTGCAGGCCCTACCTGCATCAGAAGACTACTTTATTTATTAAACCTAGCTTGGCATCTTCAAGATCATTGGACTCATATAAAAATTCAATGAAGGGAACTAATGATGATAAGCTAGATACAACCAATAGATATCTAATTTCAGTGTTTTCACTAGCACTTCTTGAGAACCATATGAGAAAACTAAAAGTAGATAAGAGTGATTAATATTTAATAGTGATGTTAGACCCTTTTATACAACTATTACGGCATTGTCTGAAATCTAAGTATGAACAAGTTATATCACATTCTATGAAATTATTGTATTGACTATTGAGACTTCCCCTTCCATCTATTGATATTCACAGTAGTAATATTACCTCCTTAGTGTTTAATATGGTCCTAACAAAAAGAAAGAGTGATAGTCCCTTAATGAAGTCTTTTGTTGATTTACTTATTATGCTTTTGGGACATGCAAATACAACTATCTCAAATGATCCATTAAATATGCTTCTTTAACGTCCAATCTTTATAAATTTAAAGAGTATCTCAATTATCATTTCACTATCACTTTTGAAAGCAATTGTTAGGCGGAAACTATTGGTTCCAGATTTGTATGATCTAGTCACTAAAGTTGCATGTTTGATGGTAACTAGTCAAGCTCTTTTGATTCGCCAACAATGTAGTCAAGTTATTTTATAGTTTCTTCTTGAGTAACCTCTTGGTGCCAAGCAACTGTGACAACCCTTTGATTTCTTAGTGATTCGCCATTTCGTACTAGTCACTCACCATGATTTTACAAGAGAATATAATCTGGTGAGAGATTCGCCAAAAAAATTA
This sequence comes from Pinus taeda, assembly GCA_000404065.3. Lineage (NCBI taxonomy): Eukaryota > Viridiplantae > Streptophyta > Pinopsida > Pinales > Pinaceae > Pinus > Pinus taeda. The sequence continues at coordinate 57,566 of APFE030573813.1, read as the reverse complement.
TATATACATATTATATTATTAATAAAATCACCTTCCATATTTCCTATGTATCATGAGGATTCACCCATTTATTACACATATAAATTTAGGGATGTTCTTAAAAATTTCCCTGCTTCTAACACTCTATCTGGTTTGATAACAGATCTATCTGCTAATTGTAATAATGTAGGAGTATATTGACGATTAGGAAACTTAAGTTTCCCCATTGCTTGTTTACTCATGACACTGATGGTTGCTCCTAAATCAATTAAAGTGTTTGAAATTTCAACACCATTGATATGTATTTTCACAATGGGACTACCAGGATCCATCATGATATCAACAAATTTTCCTACCAATTGGATTTTTTTAACATCTTTTCTCTTTCTTCCTCATTTTCTAATGCATATCTCCTTAATAGTTTTTGAAAATATTGGTATTTCCTTTATAGCTTGATGTAAAGGAACTTTGATGCAAATATTCTAAAGTTCATCTAGCATATCATAGTCTGGTAAAACAATTTTCTTGTCTATTCCTTTATCAATTTTGAGCCTTTCAAGAAAAGGTGGATCTTGCAAAGAAATAGAAGGTTTTTCGAGTAGAGGAACTATAGGAGCTTTCTTTATTTTTTAATCCTTTGATTTTACATGAATATATTCCCTCAGAGGAATATTTTCTTGGTCAAGATTTGCATCCTTTTCATGAACTTCATCCTCTTTAGATTTTTGGATGGAGAATGTTGGTGACTTCTTTTGTAAAACCCTACCAGAGCTTATTTGAACATCATTTAGACCTAATGGGATAATCCTGTAAGATTGAAAAAATTGTCCTTCAATATTGTAAAAAACGTGTTGATTTTTATTGTTCAGATTTGGAAGTGGTTGAGCAGGTAGTTTATTAGGGTTTTGATTGGGTTTTTGAGGAAATGGTAATGAAAGTTGTTTATTTGGATTTTGAAATTGATAAAATTGAGTTGGTTGAGGAGGATAATATTGTGGTGGTAACGAGGGATAAGGTTGTTGGAATTGAGGATATTTTCCATAAATATTTTTCCAACCTTGTGCCCAATATGTATTATGAGATTGTGGGGGCCAAGGTTGCCATGGCATGGGTGCTGTCCAATTTTTTTGTGGTTGTGTATATAATTGAGTATTGAAACCTAGAGTCATATTTGATTTTTGATTTTTCCATGGTATTTTAGCAATAAAACAAAGAGATTCAACTTGGCTCATTCCAGCTTCATCTTGAAAAGCAACTTTATCAAGGGCATTCCTTCGTATTATGATTTTCAACACATATGACACAAATTTCTATACTATAAAGGGGACATTCTCTTAAGAAATGTTTCTTCCTACAGTTGGGACAAAAAATAGATAATTCAACATTCACAACTTTTTTCTTGTTTTGTATCTTGAGGGTATCTAGTTGTTCACTAAGACTCCCTAGGATATTTGTTTTGAAATTATCAAGAAAATTTCCTATTTCAGCTCTACTTACTATTCTAGTTGCAAATTTTTTAATTATGGAAATCACTAGATCTCTTGGATTTTTGTTAGTTCTAGCCTTACCCCTTGAAATATGTTTACACAAATCACATATTTCTCCAAATGAAAGTTGTTAAACATCTCCTTTTCCCATTAGATTAAGAAGATCAATACATTCATCTTTGATGGATTTAAAAAAATATATATTTTGGTGTTTCATCATCCAAATTATACATTTTAGTGCTTTTGATGTTGTAAACAAATCTTTCAACTAAGCCTTCAAGGCTTCATCCTCTTTCTGCATCATCTTAAAGACTTCATCCTTAAGGTTATGGGGCATGCAATAATCCTTATATTTTTGTAAGAATACATTTTTCATTTCTTCCCTTGTTATAATAGCATGTGTTCCTAATCCCATGAACCATTTAATTTTTCCATCTTTAAGATTTGTTGGGAATAATTTTAATTTTTGAGGATCAAGTAAGTATTCATAAGTTCTACATTAAACTTCAAACTCAAAAAGAAATGTTTTAAGGGTCCTCATTTCTCAAAGCATGGAAATTAGGAAGGATGGAGGGCGAGATGTTTTTCATTGTAGTTGTGGTATCTTCATCAAAGATGGGAAACCCGTAAGGATTTGGCTCTCCCCTACCACCTATACCACCTCTACCTCTGCCTCCTTCTCTATTTCCTCCTTTACCTCTTCCACCTCCAATCCTAGGTTCACCATTTACAATATGTACTTCTGCTTCTGCTTTCCCTGCCATTGTAGATTATCTAGAGCTAATATAAGGTTCTATAATACGATTGTCTAGCTCTTATTTTGGTTACTCTACTAATGGTATATTACAATATGTTTTTTATTCTTCTTCTTCCCTAGGAACCTCTATTTCTTGCCCTAGAAGTTTCTCTTTTATTGAAGACAGGAAAATTACTCCTTCTATTGTGGATGTAGGTTCTTCAACTACAGCTTTGGCAGAGGAAGTTGGTGAATATTTTGGTTGGATTTTGGATCTATTCACCTTAGTAAGTGTATGTATACATTCTAATGATGGAATGTGAGTATGAGTGGATGGTGTGGCACTACGAGGTCTAGTGGGGGTGAGTGGTGATGTTGGAATTAAACTTCTACCTCTACTTACAAATATACATGTATAATCCCTTTCTCTATGCATAAATAATTTTTACCATGCTTTAATTATGCATCTACAAAATTTAATGCACCTAAAATGATATGCAAACCCAAAATATAATCCTATAGACACCTCCTCAACAATGATGCAAAATTTTGGGTAATTTAATCATTCCTTAATTACTTCATTAATTATCAACCAAGGTTCATGTATATGTGAGATGAATGTGCACTATATATGCTAGGATTATTTCTATGGATTGATTGATTCTAAAGATGAGACTGACCTAAGTATGGAAAAATGTTTTTGTTGAGATTTAGTGATCTAAATTGGATCCTAAAACACTCTCTAAGTTTTTATGAACTCTGTAAAATTCAAGCCAAAGTTTCAAAGTCTTATAAAGATCGAGCTTATCAAAAATATCCTCGAAACAGTTGCAATTTGTGATTAGCGCAAAGCAATGAGGACCCTCAGTCAAGCGTGCAGACCATTGGCCCATGGTAATGTGTGCTGTCACGAATTAGCAAAATGGGAGGCCTTTTTGAGAAACGGGGGTGGTTTCTGATATGCGATTAGTGACAAGTCGCTAATCACATATTGTCAGGCAAACCCCTCAAAGAAGGAAAAGTCCAAGCACTCAGACTCGAAAAGTTATGAATGAAACGGATATTGCGTAGATTCCATCAGAGGTGGGGTCCCACAAAAACCGACAGAATATTAGAAGGGCTTCGAGCGGTAAGTGGTTTCAACTGAGTCCCGCCTGATGCCACATAATGGGTGCCACGTGTCCGACGAAAGAGAGAGAAAACCGCTCACATTGGATGGGTAAATGTCATGTTACTTACCCGCCTGATATGGACGAAGACCGTAGGATTTGGAGGTCCCAGATCAACTACAGAGATGCGCTCTGATGGATGACTGGACACGACGGGGTAAACAGGCAGAGTTGTATAAGATTTGAAGTCTGACGTGGACGATGCATTGGCAGAAGGACGTGTTTCGCGGGCATTCTTGGAGTTAACGGAATAAATGGTCGTTTTGAAAATGTCCAAGAGAACTGACACTCAGTTCATTATGAAATAGGTGGCCACCTCCCTATTGTTAGCGCTTGAGATTTCACCTCAGGCTGAGAAAGGCAAACCTTCAAGGCAACATCAAACCATTTCACCTCGTAGCTAGCCCTACGGGGTATGAGAAGGCTCTCTCCGGTCAATCTCGTTAAATTTTCAATGGGAAGAGATGACCAATCAAGGTAACACAGATATTAGGCTAGTAAACTGATTTGAAAGTTGATTTGGGGGTTTTTTGGGGTTTTTTGGTGGCAAGTTGAGGATCTGTAATTTAGGGTGCGGGGATTGAGCTCAGTTTTTGCAGGTGGGTCTTTGGGGCAAGGTAGGAGTTTGTGCTGATGCTTTTAGTTGAGATGGATGATCAAGGAGGAAAAAGGAGAAGCTAAAGAGGGCAAACAATGACTTTGAATCCTCTTTAGACAGTGGAAAACATAAACATTAAACAAATTTGAAAGCTGAGCATGACGTGCATGAATTCAAACTTTATCACTTCATTTGTTTAATAAGCTGCATTAAAGAAAGATATCGAACACATAAACACACTTACAATTACAATAAGAGAACACAACATCAACACAAGAGTCCACAAGAATCCCAATGATGTCTGCAAAACCCTAGTCTTCCTTTTCCTCAAATTGCAGAGATACAAGTGAAATATACAATAGGAGCTTCTCCCTCAAGAGTCCAACCATGAAAATGAGTAAGAGAAGGCATAATATAGAAGATCTAACTCCTTTCCCCACCTTTAGGGGTCGAGCTCAGCTTCCTAGGAGCTGTTTTAACTAATTCCAAACTAAGCACTAGATAATAGGCAGTCAAAACAACTTGCCTCTAAAACTTAGGAAACCTATCCATGCATTAAATATTTACCATTTACATCAAGGAAACTTCTAGAAGTGTTCAAGGAGAGTAAAGTTATCTAAGTGCCAAGAAAATTACACAAAAATCCATCATTTACATGACTCAAAAGTCAACCAAAGTAAAAACAGTGTTTTGCTGGCCGAACTGGTCAAAACAGTGAAATTTCCCTGAGTGGTCGCGCCCCTCACTTTGACTGGTCATGCGCATTGACAACTCTGTTTGAGGGCCTTTCCGGTGTCCAAATCAGGTACAAGATAGCTCATTGGAAAGGGCTGTGACTCTACTTTCCAACCCCACTGGAATTTTGGAATTTGGAGTTGATTTGACCCCTCAAAAGTCATTTCGCCCAAGGCAGCTTTTTGCAACTCAAAAAAGGGGCAGAAAGTCAAAATTTGCATGTATTTTGAGTTTTTGGGAGCCCAAATCTTCATAAAATCTGAAACCCATCCATAGGCAAGTGTATTTTTGCATGAAAATTCCAAAAATGTAGAGTTTTCCCTGTTCTGATCTATCCCCATGACTGGTCGCGCACAGGGTGAGACCAGTCAAATGGCCAGAACCTGTAAAATTCCCAAAAATACCAAAAATGGTTCAAAACTCTCAAAATTTCTTGGGTTTGCTGCTAGGAGGAGGCTAAGGGGTATCATGGTGAGTGAGAGAGGCCTCAGCCAAGATACGGAGCGGGTTGGTCTTCTTCCTCCCTTTGAGAGCCTCCGTCAACCTCCTTTGAAGAATCTTCATCCTTGCCTTACAAACATGCATCCTTTCCCAATAATGATTCTTCATGTTATTTAGCAGCTTCTTTTCTTGGTTGGCCTTTGCCAACAACCTCTCTAAGTGTGTATTCACCCGGATAAGCATGGATTCCCTCTCCTTGGGCAGCAAGTCACCGGGCCTCCTACGATTGACGACTCGATCACTTCGAATCCTCCACAACTCATCCAACTCTTTCTCACCCTCAAGTTGCTTGTTGCACTGCTCAAGATAGTTTATTGTCCATTGGGCCATGTTGAGCTTCTGCTGTAACAAGCGGTTTTCCGCCTCTCTCTTTCGGATGATCTCATGCAAATCTGAAGTGGGGGAGCGAGCATCAAGATCAATGATGTCAACCTGTGTGTCACCGGCTCTCTCCTTCTCTACCATGGGCTGTTTTCCCTCCCGTACTGCCTCTGCTGATGAAGAATGCGAGGCCCCTTCCACCTGATGTGGAGATAACACTCGCTGACCTGATGATGATGACGAGACCCCTTCCACCTGCTGTGGAGAAAGTACTCGTCGAGCTGCTGCAAACAAGGTCCTATGACCCCTCTGATATGTAAGCTGCGGTGGGGAAACAACATGTCTCGGAACAATAATCTCGGGCTAGTGTGATGGACCTCCCTCCTCATGAATGGCCTCTGGCTCTGGTTGTGGCTGTGGTGGCACTATAAAGAACTCATGAGAAATGAAGTCTGCCCATGGAATGCCCTGCTGACTCAACTGATGAGAAACAATGAGCTGGATGAGACCATGATGGCACAAACTCCTATGCTGCTGAGCTGGGGACTGCCTCTGAAACACGAACACCATCCTCTGAATGTCCTGGAAGAAGAAAACCGGGATGTTCATCATCCTCACTCGGGTAAAGTGCATCAACAGGCGAATGTGACAAGAGAAGACCTATGAAAATCTTCCCTCGCATGTAAAGTAATGCATGATAAGCCGCATGATTGGAGCATACTCCCCCCGGAGGAATCTGAAAGGAAAGACCCCCGACAAGTGGCTCATGAATGCTGGCCTGACATATGGCTCAAAATAAACATAATCCAGCATTTTGCTCTTGGGCCACACCTCACCCACATTTGGTATCCCGGTAGCCTCTGAAATCACCTCCGGAGATAGTAAAAAATTCACCCCTGCAAGAGTGACCTGCCATCATGAAGGTGCAAAACAAATAAGCGGGCCAACTCCCTGTGGTGCTAAATCTGAGCAAGCCTCTCACAGAACTGAAAACATGACATATAACGGAAACAATTCACTGCCATAGGACAGGCCTGCAATTTTGCCAAAGAGGTGGGTTCCTCTCTCCTATGATGACCACCTTTGCCACCCTTACGAGGCCTCTACTGTACCTCGATTTCTGTGGAAGAAGACCGGTCATCACCTTGCTCATAGGTTTCAGTGGTTGACATGGTGCTTTTGAGCAAAGTGAAGCAAATAGATAGAGTAAACTGCTGCCCTTGCCTGCAAAAATGCTGAGAAGTATGCTGTTTTCAAGGGGAAAAAATCATAAAGGAAATGTTAGGGGAGGGATTTTTAATAAGGAATGGGAAAATATGTAAAAACAGGGATTTTTAAGGGATAATTCACAAAATGTCAAACATATCATCTCATCTTCCATCATTAGGAAATCATTTGCAAAGAAATACTTTATTAGGATTTAGTCATAGGGGAATAAGACTTCTTTTACATTTTGTCATAAGGGAAAAGGGATCTTAATTGAACAGGACTTTAGGGAAGGGGTAGAGAGGAAAACAGGGCTTGGTTTTGGGGAGACACAACAATACTCTTTTGCAAACAATATTTACAGCAGTATGTCCATTTTATACATATACACAGCTGCATTTTTCTTGTTTTTGCTATGGATATGCAACAACAGTGTGTCTTCTATTTTCCAATGACTATGCACAGCAATATCTTTTTTTTTTTATATTTGGTCATTTTGCCATATTATTGCTCTTTTCTCTTTTTACATAAAAATTTTTATCCTTGCTATTGTTCATTTATTTTCCTTGCCGTGTGGAGGGTATTAGGGTTTGGGTAGAATACATGAAAGGGCATTAGGGTTTTTTAAAGGGATTTGGGGGAGGGATAGGGTTTTAGGAATTTGGGATGAGAAATTTAGTATTTATTGCAAATGAGATAAGATATAAACATATTATGACATTTGTGAATTTAATAGGAAACAGGGAGGGAATAAATAGGGATTTAAAGCCTTGAAAAAACATCAACCCTAGCATAATGCCTACATGAACAAGCAATCACCCAAATCCATTTCTCCTTACATTTCTTGGTGATAAACATATATATGCAAGCCCATCATTTCATGTTTCAAGCATTCAAATGCACTAGAAGACCCTACCTCGATCAATTGAGCAAGCAAGAGGGCGATTTAGTCAATTTGGAGTAGTTCTGTAGAAGACAACTTGAGTGGTCGCGCCCCTGCTCTGAGTGGTCACGCCCCGCCTGAGTGGTCGCGACCTTTAGAAAAATGCACTACAGAGGGGTCGCTGAGCAGTCGCGCCCCACCCAACTAGTCGCGCACTGAGCCTGAGTGGTCGCGCCCCTGAGAATGACTCCAACTTTCTGCAAATTGTCTCTTTTGACCTCTCATTCGTTTTGCAAGCTCTCAAATGCATAATGAGGCTATTTAGAGGGAAATTTACTCTTTATAGGCTCAATTTGAAAAAATTAACTTACCAAACCCACTTTCTAATGTTTTTGTTTTGACATTCACTTTTAACACTGTTTTGAGTTCACTTTGTCCTGAATTTGATCTTTTGAGTGTTTTAACTCCGTTCTTTTTGCAGGTTGACCATCTGATGGAATCTGACAAGGAGACCAGGTTTATTGCCGGCATTTTGAAGAATTTTGAAAATTTTCCTTATTTTTTGCAAATTTCACACGACCTTGGGTTTAAAAACAGGGTTTTTAAATCCAAGGTATAAATGAGTTGTACCTGATGAAAAAATATCAATGGAACATATTAACATACCTCCTTCCGGCT
>APFE030573813.1:32524-46872 GCA_000404065.3 Pinus taeda | reverse complement strand
GGGTTTAAAAACAGGGTTTTTAAATCCAAGGTATAAATGAGCTGTACCTGATGAAAAAATATCAATGGAACATATTAACATACCTCCTTCCGGCTTGCTCGGGACTATTAGACCTTTGACTCATGACCTTGCAGTGATTTTTGACCAAAACCCTAGACCTAAGACTTGGGATTTCAAGACAAAAATAAAACAAGTGTAACACAAGCTCATTTAAATGATATGATCTGATCTAGCAAAGCCAAGAAGGGAACAAGGACAAGCTCCTCCATCAGTTTTATGGCATGCCTAACAGGATGCAAAACTGATACTGATGAGACACCTACCTATGCACATGCAAAGAGATTTTGATCACCGATGGAGGGCTCAAGACCAACACTAACACCTATGAGGCATTATATAGTGATGATGATGCAAAACAAAGGAATTCAAACAAAAAGAGGCAAGGGAACCAGAAAGTCGAGAAGCGGAAACAGATAGTCAGAAAGCAGATTGGCTTTAAAGCCACGAATTGACAGAGAAACAGACAAGCAAGTTAGGAGCGAGTGAGTTAGAAGCAGAAAGCTGAGAGCAGAGAACAGAGAGAAGAAATCGAGCTTACCTATAGAAGAAAAAGGTAGCATCGAGACAGCGAAAGAGAGAGTTAGAGAGTCTGTGTACTCTAGAGAAGGCTTGAGAGGTTCAAGTGAGCTCCTTTGTAAATGTCTGTCATGTATTGAGTCTCAGATTGGACTCATACCATGGTGACCCATAGGAGGTTGAGAATCAGTAAAGAGAGTCTGTGTAATCTAGAGACTTAGGGAATCCAAGCACAGTCTTACTGATTTCTATCTGTTTAGTGAGGCTCAAATTGAGCTCACTGTTGTAAAAACTCTACTTTGAAAACATAATAGAGAGGCCACCATGGAAGGTTGGATCGGGAGATGTAGCCCAGGAGTATTGGGTGAACTCCTTATTAAACTTGTTGTGTTTATATGTTTTTTCCTATTGCATATCTCTAACTGCTTTAGTGTCTGTGTATTTCACAATCTTATCGGTCTGTTGCATAAAGTAACATAGGCACATCCATGCACACGAGTCTGTAATACCTTATTGTCTGTCTTCGATCAATTTTGGATCAAGTGGTATCAAAACTCTAGGTTGTTAAGGTTAGACAAGCTTGTGCTGGATTTTGTTGTTGAATGCTAACTAGGACAAAGCTCAAATTAGGAGAAGGAGAATTGGTTGAAGCTAACCAAGAAATTGGAAGAGTCTACCCTAAGAGGAAAATGGCAGAAGAAAGTCCCTTGGAATTAGACTCCTAGTTCATGGATAGTTTCATGACCATGAGAGCCATGGTGGAGGAAATGTATAAAGAATTTAAGAAAGGTAGAGATGAAGATTCCGCAAACTCCAAACAAGATAAATGAGTAGAAGAATCTCTCCTCCATGACCATTCTAAAGGAAAAGGGAAAGAAGAAAAGCTTCCCACACCTCCTAATAGCACTGAAAATAAAAAGAAAACATCTTTGATTAAATTATATGTTAAATTTGATTTGCCGATATATGATGGAGATTTGAATGCAGAGAAGCTAGATAATTGGATTAGGTAGATTGATGTGTATTGCAGGGTGCAGAGCATTGACTCAGACAAAAGTAAAATTCAGCTGGCCTGTCTACGCCTTGGAGGCACTGCCTTGGTATGGTGGGAAGGCAGGAAACAAGCTGACATGAATAAGCATGGTAAAATTCTTTCTGTTTGGAGTGAATTTGTTTCTACAATTAAAAAGAAATTTTATCCACTAGCTTATATGCAGCAAGCCATGATGAGCTGGCAAACTCTTCGCGAATTAAAAGGGAAAAGTGTACAAGGCTACACTCAAGGATTTAGAAAAAGAGCTTTGATTCTAGGAATTTCTTTAGACTCACCTGAAACTCTGCTAAAGTATATAGGTGGTCTACACAACTATTTAAAGCACACCATTCTCATGTTTAATCCCACTAGCATAGATGAGGTATCTGTTCAAGCTACACATCTAGAGGCTAGAGGCAAGAATGTGAACCCAGAAGTTGAGGGATCATCAAAACCCATTGCAAGCAAGAATAAGGAAAAGAGAAAATAGAAATGGAAAGAGAGGAAGAAAAATGTTGTGCAAAAGACCAAGCCTTCATGCACTCACTGCAAGAAGGATGGGCATGATGATGAACACTATTGGATTCTGAATCTGGAGCTGAGACCCAAGAAGTTCGATGGCAAAAAGAAGAAGATTTTTGTAGCTATTCAAAAGGATTTGGGGTTACACTCAGGAAATGAAACAACAATCGCAGCCACAGGTATAAAAGGTAAAAATTCTGAAGCATCTACTAGTAATTCTACACAATCTACTGATAATGAAGAAAATGAGAGGAAAAGGCATGAGCTTTTTCATATTCGAGTTACTTCCAACCATCAAAAGATTGATACTTTTTTTTATAGTGGCTCACAAGTAAATTTAATTTTTTAAGCAATTGTAAAGAAGTTGGGATTACTATCCACACCACACAAGAAGCCATATCCATTAGGTTGGTTATGTGATAAAGCAAAGCTACAAGTGACTAGACAATGTAAACTTAGGTTTTCTTTTGGGTCAGAATTTGTAGATGAGGTTGCGTTAGATATAGTTCCTTTGGATATATGTGGAATTGTTTTAGGAAGTCCTTACTTGTATGATAGGAAAGTTATTTTCTATAGAGATGAAAACAAGTATCAACTTGTTAAATATGGAATCGAATATATTGTAAGAGCTCATAAACTCAAGAATAATTATACTCTCATAAACTCAGGGCAGATGAAAAGAATTGTAAATTCATGTAAACAATTTTTACTAATGGTTGTAAAGGAAAAGAAACCTGATAAAACTAGTATATTTGCTAAAAATCAAGTGGATTTAGAAAAAGTTGTTTCAGAATATGATATACTATTTCAAGAACCTAAAAGTCTGCCATCCCAAAAGGAAATAGTACATGATATTAATTTGCAGCAACATGCTCCATTGCCTAACATCAGAATGTATAGTTTGTCCACTTTAGAGAATGCAGAAATCAGGAAGTAGGTACAGGAGCTACTCGAGAAAGGGTTCATATGACCTAGCACATCACCATGTGGGTCTCCAATTGTCTTGGTGAGAAAGAAAGATGGCTCATGGAGAATGTGCATTGATTACTGAGCATTGAATAAGATAACGATAAAAAAATGTTATCCCCTTCCTCGCATAGATGATCTATTAGATCAATTAAAAGAAGCTTTTTACTTTTCCAAGTTGGACTTGCATAGTGGCTACCATCAGGTCAGAGTTACAGAGCAAGATGCATGGAAGATTGCTTTCAAAACAAAGCAGGGATTGTATGAGTGGCTAGTTATGCCTTTTGGCTTAAGTAATGCTCCTACTACTTTCATGAGACTATTGAATGATGTACTCATGCCTTTTATTGATTATTTTGTCATTTTATATCTATATGACATTCTTATATTTAGTAAAACATGGGAAGAACATTTGAAGCATGTCAAGCAGACTCTAGATGTTTTGAAAAGAGAAAATCTCTATGTTAAGCTCTCAAAATGTGAATTTGGCAAAAAATCTTTGAATTACTTGGGTCATATTGTAGGGGGTGGTGAATTGATGATAGATCCCTCTAAGGTTGCAGTCATTGTAAACTAGCCTAAACCCAAATCTGCTACAGAAGTTAGAAGCTTCTTAGGAGCATCACAGTATTGTAGAGAGTTTATTGCTAACTTTCCTTGATTGCAGCTCTCTTACATGCTTTAACCGGATTGAACAAGGTGTTTTAGTGGAGAGTAAAACAGCAGAAAGCCTTCAACACCTTAAAAGAAAAGATAAGTTTAGCACTAGTACTAGCACTGCCTGATCTTCAAAGACCATTTGAGATTGAAACAGATGCCAGTGACTATGCCATGGGAGCAGTGTTGATGCAACACGGTAAACCAATATGTTATCATTCTGAGACATTTAATTCTATAGTATTTAGTTAACCCACATATGATAAGGAATTGTATGCATTAGTACAGAGTGTGAAAAAGTGGAAACATTATTTAATGGGAAAAGAGACAGATATACATATTGATCATCAACCACTTCAATATTTACACTCCCAATCTAAGTTGCAGCAATCGAGACACTATAGGTGGATGGGTTTTCTACAACAGTTTCATCTTGTCATCAGATATAAAAAGGGCATACACAATAAAGTTGCAGATATGTTGTCCAGACCAATCATAAATGCATCTACTATACTTAAGCATAATTCAGTATTGCATGAAAGCTACATTGAACAATATGCTCAAGATATACATTTTAAAGATGTATATGCAACTTCAAGTCACGGAAAACAAGTAGAAGAATTGGATTATCATGTTAAGGATTGATTGTTGTATCATTTTTGAAAGTTATGCATTCCAAAAACTGAAAGAGTAAAGATAATTCAAGAAGCACACACTTCTTTAATATCAGTTCACTTTGGTGTAAGTAAAAAAGTTGCACAACTGCAAAGATTCTATTATTGGCCAAAAATGAATGAGACAGTTTCTAGATATGTAAGAGGATGTACTGTGAGTGCTAAAAGCAAGCTCAACAATAGAAAACTATTCTTGTACACTCCACTACCAGTTCCTTCTCATCCTTGGGAAATTGTTTCCATGGAATTTGTTGGGGGACTGCCTAAATCTAGAAAAGGTCAAGACTATTTATATGTTATTGTGGATAGGTTCAGCAAAATGTGTATTTTAATACCTTGTAACAAATAGATTACAGTTGAACAAACAACAAAGTTGTTCTTTAATCATGTATGGGTTCATTTTGGATTACCCACTTCCATTGTATCTTATCGAGATTCCTGATATGTTGGGAAGTTTTGGTTGAGTTTGTGGGAATTGATGGACACTAGATTGAAGAAGAGCACAACCTTTCATCCACAAACAGATGGCCAAATAGAAGTGGTCAACGGCACAATGATCCAGTTTCTTAGAGGCTATTGCAGCAAGCATCCCAAGCTTTGGGATGAACATTTATGTTATGTGTAGCATGCTTACAACTGTGCTAAACATTCTTCTACATAGAGATCTCCTTTCGAGACTTGTTTTGGTTTCACACCAAGGTCTCCCTTGGATTTTGTGTTTGGTAAAGACATAATGGTTGATGGACACAATGATGTGGACAAGGCAACCAAGTTCATTAAAAAAATCCAAGAGATTCACCAGCAGTACAGGAATAGTTGGAAAAGAGCCAAGCCAAATACAAGGCAAGGCATGATAAGCATCAGATTGAGCATAGTTTCCAAGTTGGTGATCAAGTCTAGCTATATATCAACAAAGACAGAATGCAAGGTGAAGGTAAGAAGCTAAAGCCAATAAGGTATGGACCTTTCAAGATACTTGAGAAAATTGGTGAGAATGCTTTTTGCCTTGATTTGCCAGCTTACATGCACATCTATTCTGTAGTTAATGTACAAAGCTTGAGACTATTTGAATCTTCATTGATTGAAGATCCCGAAGAGAAGAGTTAGTTGCTTTCTATTGATGATCTATTACCTGAATATCTCAATGAATTGTAGGAAGGTACAGTTCTGGATAGGAAGGTGAGAACTACGTGCAGAGGGGATGTTGAGTACCTCAGGATTGGACTCAAAGGTTCAAAACCAAGCAGTGTGAAATGGATAGAAATTGTGTAAGCGAGGAATTTGTACCGTCACTTGATTGATGCTTAAAAACCAACTTTTGGTGGTCCAAAAGCTTTTTTTAGTTGGAAGGTCATGATCCAAATTGGATCCTAAAACACTCTATAAGTTTTTATGAATTCTGTAAAATTCATGCCAAAGTATCAAAGTCTTATAAAGATCGAGCTTATCAGAAATATCCTCGAAATGGTTGCAATTTGTGATCAGCGCAAAGCAATGAGGACCCTCGGTCAAGCGTGCAAATCGTCGGCCCATGGTAATGCGCGTTGTCGCGAATTAGAAAAACAAGAGTCCTTTTCGAGAAACGGGGGTGGTTTCTGATATGCAATTAGCGACAAGTCGCTAATTGCATATTGTTGGGCAAACTCCTCAAAGAAGGAAAAGCCCCAAATGCCCGTACCCGAAAAGTTATGAAATGAAATGGATATTGCGCTGATTCCATCAGAGGCAGGGTCTCACAAAAACTGGTAGAATATCGAAAGGGCTTTGAGTGGTAAGTGGTTTCAATCGAGTCCTGCCCAATGCCACACAATGGGTGACACGCGTTCGGTGGAAGAGAAAGAAAATGGCTCACATCGGATGGGTAAACGTCATGTCACTTACCCACCCGATATGAACGATGACCATAGGATCTGGAGGTCCCAGATCAATGGTGGAGATGCATTCTGATGGATGACCGGACTCGACAGGGTAAATAGGTAGAGTTGTATAAGATTTGAAGTCCGACGTGGACAATGTGTTGGCAGAAGGATGTGTTTCGTGGGCATTCTTGGAGTTAATGGAATAAACGGTTGTTTTGAAAATGTCCAAGAGAACTAACAATCAGTTCATTATGAAATGGGTGGCCACCTCCCTAAGGTGTTATACAGTGATGATGACGCAGAATAGAGGAATTCAAATGGAAGGAGGTAGAGGAACCAGAAAGCCAGGAAGCATAAACGAAAAGTCAGAAAGCAGATTGGATTTAAAGCCATGAATTGACAGAGAAAGAGACAAGCAAGTTAGGATCAAGTGAGTTAGAAGCGGAAAGCTAAGAGTAGAGAATAGAGAGAAGAAATCGAGCTAACCTATAGAAGAAAAAGGCAGCATCGAGACAGAGATAGAGAGAGTTAGAGAGTCTGTGTACTCCTCTGTAAATGTCTGTCATGTATTGAGTCTCAGATTGGACTCATACCATGGTGACCCATAGGAGGTCGAGAATCAGTAAATAGAGTCTGTGTACTCTAAAGACTTGGGGAATCCAAGTAAAGTCTTGTTGATTTCTATCTGTTGAGTGAGGCTCAAATTGAGCTCACTGTTGTAAAAACTCTGCTTTGAAAACATAATAGAGAGGCCACCACTGAAGGCTGGACTGAGAGACGTAGCCTAGGAGTATTGGGTGAACTCCTTATTAAACTTGTTGCGTTTATATGTTTTTGCCTATTGCATTTCTTGAACTACGTCAGTGTCTTTGTATTTCTCAATCTTATCGATCCATTGCATAAAGTAACATAGGCACATCCATGCACATGAGTCTGTAATACCTTATTGTTTGTCTTCGATCAATTTCATATCATTTAGAGAATAAGTACACACATTTTCTTTCAATTTAAAGTTACTTTAAAACCTACATTACTTTGCAGAATTGAAAATCTATCTTAATTTCATAATTCAAACCCTACTTCTACTTGCATAAAAGGAAATGTTTAATTGCAAGAAAAAGAATCTAGTGCTATTTGCAGAATTGAAAACACTACAATCACTATTTTGCAAAAAGGAACTTCTACAATAAATTGTAATAATGAATTTATATACTAATTACATAAAAGTAAATTTCATCAAAAGGATCTAATTTCTAACTGTTAGGATATTCTGACACATAGGAAATAGTTAAGTATAACTTGGTCTAGTGTAGAGTTAGGTAAAGTGTGTTTCTTTACTATGTACATTTGTAACTTACAATCTGATGGTCATGATATGTTCTAGACATGAAGTGATCCGACGGTTCATTCTCTCCTCGGTATTACTGACACTTGATCCGTGGCTGAACACCCGATTGGTACATTATGTCTATTTAAAGAGCATGGAGGGTCATTTGTAGAGTGATCATTCACGATAGAAGCTTATGTAAATTTTCATTATTTTATTAGTAAATTGCCTGAAGTGGATGCGTTGGCTCAAGTCGTGGATTGTTTCCCTCTATGAGGGTTTTAACCACATCAAGAATACTAGCGTATTGATCTTTGATCTAATTGTGAGTGGTGTCCTATGGTGTTCTATCTGAGGAAGTTACCCTGTAACTTCATACATGGTATCAGAGCTTTCATGGTTTTAACCACGTCAAGAATACTGGTGTATTGATCTGTGATCTATTTGTGAGCGGTGTCCTCTGGTGTTATATATGAGGAAGTTACCTTGTCACTTCATACATGGTATCAGAGCTCTGATACCATGTATGGAGTTATAGGCTAACTTCCTCAGATAGAACACCAAAGGACACCGCTCACAAATAGATCACATATCAACACACCAATATTCTTGACATGGTTAAAACCCTCAAAGAGGGAAACAGTCCACGACCTAAGCCAACGCGGCCACTTCAGGCAATTTATTAATAAAATAATGAAAATTTACATAAGCTTCTCTCATGAACGATAACTCTACAAATGACCCTCCATGCTCTTTAAATAGAGATCATGGACCAATCGGGTGTTAAGCCACAGATCAAGTCTCGGTAATACCGAGGAGAGAATGAACCGGCAGATCACTTCATGTCTAGAACATATTGTGACCATTGGATTGTAAGTTACAAATGTACATAGTAAAGAAACACACTTTACCTAACTCTACACTAGACCAAGTTATACTTAACTATTTCCTATGTGTCGGAATATCGTAACATCCCCCCTTAAGAACAACTTGGGATAGGATTGAAGGATGTACAAATATGACACAATAGGAGAAGGAAGGAGGCATTAGATCCTATCCCCCCCTAGTGAAAAATTCCTGAACTCCAACCATAAATCGATGTTTAGTAAACTTCACCTCTATGAGAGCCTTTGTAAAGATGTCTGCAACTTGATCATCAGTTGAATAATATTGCAATTCAAGAACATGGTCATGAATGAGCTTTCTAATGAAGTGCATTTGTAGTTCAATGTGTTTATTGTGACAATGTTGGACTATATCTTTGCATATTTGAATGGCACTTTGATTATCACACCAAAGTGTAGTTAGATGCTACTTCTGAAATCCAAACTTTGACAGGATCTAACGAAGCCACAGGGCTTCCTTACTAGCCTCTACGGTGCCACGATACTCTGATTCTACTGAAGAAAGAGAAATGGAACTTTGTTTCTTATAAGCCCATGTAATAGGTCCAGAACCAAGAGTGAAAACATAACCTGCAGTAGACGTCCAATCATCAGGGTCACCAGCCCAATCAGAAACAGTGAAATCAACCAATAGAGGAGATGCTTATGCGCTGTAATGAATCCCAAATTGAATTGTACCTTGAACATAACAAAGTATTGTTTTAACTACTTTCCAATGAATTTCATGTAGTTTTTGCATAAACTGAGCAATAAGGCCAACATTAAAGGAAAGGTTAGGACGAGTATGGGTCAGATACAAAAGTTTTCCTACAAGCTGACGGTATAAGGTAGCATCAACTTTAGGAGAAGTACAAGTGATTGAAAGTTTGGCTCCAAACTGAAAGGGAGAAGGGGCTAGTGATCCAGGTGGATATTTGTGGCCACCTGACAAGTCCACTTGGACCCCCACCATTGTTTCTTTTAGCTTTTCAGTTTCCTTAATTGTAGCACAGTTTACTATTTTTAGCAGTTTTTTAGGTCCTGAACTTCTAGAGTCGTTTTGAGGCCCTAAATGAAGGTTTTGGAAAAACTGGGAGCAACATGGGCCCATTTACCAATTTTTCTCTTCCCAAAGTTGTAGTTTTCAGATAGATCTTTCTAACAAGACGCTCTTCTTTTCAAACAGAGATTGTATGCCAACATTATGACCCTGGGAAGTTGATGTACCAATTTACCCAAACGGGGCCCACAATTTGGTGTTTCATCTTCTAGGGTTAGGTTTTTGGATGTTTAGGGTTTTCCATTTTTTCTCAACAATAAATAGGCCTTCAAGGCTCATTGTAACACAGTTTAGAGGCATGTAGCCGCCACATCTCTTCTCAGAGATAAGATACCATTGCCCTAGCTGGTTTATTTCCATTGTTGTTTGTAAGCATATTTCAGTATTTTGCATTAATGAAATGAAGTATAATTTCAACTGCATCTTTGTGTTTATGGTTATCTCTGTAATTTTTTGCATTCCTATTTAAATCTGGATCAGTGGTATCATAGTGGTCTGCTTTTTCTCTATTTTTCTTTGCATGTCCCCAACGAGGTCGGGATATAAGGAGTTAGGGCTTGAACTGGTTGAACCCTTACAAGACCACCCTTGCAAATCCTGATGACCTCCCATGGCGGATGAAAAGAAAGATGAGGGGGTAAGAGATCCTATCAAAATATTGCTTGAAGAATCCCTCGAGCGACAAAGGAATGCGATGATGGACAACTTTGTGCAGATCCTTCAGTAGCTACCCAGGGGCAATGCATCAGCTTCCAACATCTACTCTGGAAATGCCACACCATTTAAGGTACAAGTTAATTTTGAAATCCCCATATTTGAGGGTCAGATAGATGCAGATGTCATCGATCAATGGTTAAATCTGCTAAAGGGTTATTTTTTTGTTCATGATTTTTCCAGTCGGGAAAATATTATTTTCGCTCTTCTCAAAGCAGCCCCCCATGTCAAGGACTGGTGGGAAACCTACTGTGAGCAGACGGATGAAAGTATAGGCTCACTATTTTCAGCCACACCCACTTGGGATTCATTTCGAGATGCCATCAAGGATCAGTACTACCCTGTCGGAAGCTATGAGGATCAATACATAAAGTGTACCATGCTGCGGCAGGGAAGGGACCAAGACGTGTTGGATTTTACCAATATTTTCCATACCCTTCGCACAAAGTTGGGTATCAAGGATACGGAGCAGAATTTGGTAATCAAATACCATGGCTACTTACACAAGTACATCCAGGAAGAAATAGAATTCCTAAACATCCCCTCGCTTAGCACGTCATATCGATATGCCATTAAGGTCGAGCAAAAGTTTAAATAGAAGAAGCGAGACTTTGGATCTGTGAATTCAAAGCAAGGGAAAGGTGCCCCCAAACCACAGAACAAAGGTCAAAGCCAAGGTGGGGAAGCCCAAGACAACCTGCCAAAGCTACAAGAAAAGAACAATGTCGTGAAGCCGAAAGAGGACACAAGAAAGTGGTGTGAGTTTCGTAAGAGCTCCACTCACAACACAATTAAGTGTCGAGCCAAGAAATCATTGGTGGCTAAGCTAAAGGTTTTAAAATCAGATGCATGTTCCGACTCTAAGTCAGAACCTAACAAGGGGAATGACAAAGGGAAGCAAGTTATCGACGTGGAGCCCAATGCCACCGTTGCCACCACTAAGATCCAGAAGGAGGAACTCGAATATCCAGAGGAGGAGGACCGTCTCTTCCACTCCCAGATGTGGGTAAAGGGCTGCCCACTACAGTTCATTTTTTATAGCAGGAGCCAAAAAACCTCATTTCGGCATAGGTTGTGAAGCAGCTGGGCTTACTGACCACAACACATCCACAATCATACACCATCAAGTGGCTTCACCAAGGACGGGATCTCCACATGAGCCAACAGTGTCACCTTCCATACAACATCAAGCCCTTCATGGATGAGGTATTGTGTGACATTGCTCCCCTTGAAGTTTGTGATGTATTATTAGGACAACCATACTTGTGGAAATGACATGCTGTGTATGAATCAAGGCCCCATGCTGTTATTGTTACTTTGGGAAATAAGTTGTACAGAATGCCGGAGGTAGAATTGCCTACTGCCATTTCTTTGATTACTACAAAACAATGCAGTAATATTGTTTCCAAAATCGAGAAATTTGTTTTCCTGATGATATGCCCTCAAGGAAAGAAGAAGATGGTGGCCACAACCTCCAGATAGGGCCCCTCTGCACGACAACTACAAATGGACAAGGTCGTGGAGAAGTATGAGGATATCTTCACCTCCCTTGCAGGGGTTCCTCTACACTGTTAGGTCAAGCACTCCATCGATTTGACCCCAGGTGTGCCACTGCCCAATGGACCAATCTATCAGCGATCCATTCTAGAGAATGATGAAATCAAGAGGCAGATTCAGGAGCTGCTACAGAAAGGTCACATATGTCTAAGTTCATCACCCTATGGGAGCCCAGTCGTGTTGGTACATAAGAAGGATGGGACTTGGAGACTCTATATTGACTATCGGGCACTGAACAAGATCATTGTCTGTAATAGGTACCCGATTCCATGGATTGATGACCTCTTGGACCAACTGAAGGGGGCAAAATATTTTAGCAAGATCGATTTGAAGTCAGGATATCACCAAGTACCAATCAAACCCTCCAATGTGTGGAAGACTGCCTTCAAAGCCAAGGAGGGCCTTCTCGAATGGTTGGTTATGCCTTTCAGATTAACGAACGCTCCTGCAACCTTCATGAGGCTAATGGATGAAATCTTACAGCAATTCACCAACTCATTTGTAGTGGTATACTTGGATTACATCTTTATCTTCAGCCAGAGTTGGGAAGAGCACCTCCACCACATTCGATAGGTTATCCAAACACTGCGGCAACACAAGTTATGTGCCAATTTGGAGAAATTCACTTTTGGCATGACCAAGGTTCAGTACCTGGGATACATTATTGATGAAAGGGGGTGCATGTGGATCCATCCAAGATCCAAGGCATTCAAGATTGACCAACTCCAACCACTCTAACAGAGCTCCACAACTTTCTAGGTCTTGCCAACTTCTACCGCAGGTTCGTGTTGGGATTTTCTCATATCACTTGGTCCTTAAGTCAAGTCACCAAGGGATGACTGAAAGCAAAATTATTTTGGATTGAATCTCAACAAAAGGCATTCACAGAGTTGAAATATCACCTGTGCACGGCACCAGTGCTCGCATTACCAGACTTGCAACAACCATTTGAGGTCAAGACAAATGCCTCTGACTATGCTATTGGGGTAGTCCTTACTCAACACGGGCATCTAGTGGCATATCATAGTGAGACACTTTCAGAAATAGTCCGGAAGTATCCCACTTATGACAAAGAGATGTATTCCATTGTGCGGGCCTACTAACAATGGAAGCATTACATTTTGGGGAAGGAAACGGTCATCCACACAGACCATCAACCCCTGTAGTTCATACAGACCCAAGGGAAATTGTAGAATGATCGCCATCAGAAGTGGTCCACATACCTACAACAGTTCCATTTGAATATCAAGTATAAGAAGGGTAGCACCAATAATGTTTCAAATTGCCTCAGTCGACCACTGATCATGGTGTTAACCACTGTGCTCAAATCTTGTGGGCACAAGACTTTAGATTGGCCACTTCTCTACAAAAGCGACCCAGAATTCGGCCACACATACCAGACACTCTTGGAGGGTCAGCATGTTCCATATTTTCACCTCCAAGATGCCCTGTTATGCCACTTGGGTCACCTTTGTGTTCCTTCAAGAGAGCATGCCAAGATGATTTGGGAAGCACACTACAGTCGGGCTGTTGGACATTTCGAGGTCAAGAAAATGGTGGCAGTACTGCAAAAGTATTTCTATTGGCCAAATCTTTGACAAAATGTCAGGAAGTACATCAGATCATGCAGTTCTTTTGCCATTGCCAAACCGACCATCAAGAAGCAAGGCCTCTATACCCCACTGCCAACCCCTAGTCGACCTTGGGAATCCATCTCCATGGATTACATGTCAGGCCTTCCTTCCACTAATCATGGAAACGAATATGTTTTTTTGGTTGTTGACAGGTTCTCGAAGATGGCCATTATGGCTGCTTGCAAGAAGAATATCACAGCAAAAGCCATTTCTAAACTCTTCTTTGAACAAGTGTGGGTACACTTTGGGATCCCATAGTCTATCATCTCAGATCGAGATAGTAGGTTCCTCAGTACATTTTGGTCCTATCTCTAGTTGATGCTCGACACCAAACTCACTAAGTCCACAACCTTCCATCCTCAAACTAATGGCCAGACAGAGGTTGCCAACATGTTGATCGTACACATTGTGTGCATGTACAACTCAAAGCATCCACACACATAGGATGAGAGCCTCCCCTATGTTCATCACAGCTACAACCGGGCTCTCCATTGCTTCACTGGCCATAGCCCTTTTCAGGTGGGCTTGGGATTCTAACCACTATGTCCCATTGATGTGGCCATGCCATTTGCAGCTACTCACACAGATTCGGCTCATGTCCAGTCCGAAACAAATAAGGCAAACAACTTCATTGAGCACATCCAACATATTGGCCAGCAGGTCCATGACATTTTGGAGGAATCAAATGCCAAGTACAAGCAACGACATGATCAACATCAGGTGCCACACAAGTTTCAGGTGGGCAACAAAGTTTGGTTGCATTTGCAAAAGGAATGCCTTACCGAAGCCTATCGGAAACTCAGACCACTCTGATATGGTCCTTACACCATTATTAAGGCTGTGGGAGACAATGCATATGAGCTCAGCATTCCCCCATTCCTTCGC